>CAIGQQ010034181.1:2848813-2859612 GCA_903798035.1 Danio albolineatus | reverse complement strand
CATCCATCCATCCATCCATCCATCCATCCATCCATCCATCCATCCATAGACATGGAGCAGAAGTGACTAATTTGTATTACTCCATAGGATTTAATTTGTACAAAAACGTAAGATTTTTTGAAAAGTATGCCCCTTAACCTAGCTCACACTTGGGGATGATCAAATCATACTGAAATGTAAGAATAAGATCATACAAATTCATGCCAATTAGACGCTAATTCAAAAGATACTGTAAAATTGGCTTGAGATTGTTGCAGCTCTCCATCAGTCCAACAATCCATCCATTTATCTGTCCGTCCATCATCCATCCATCCATCCATCTTATGCATCCATCCGTCTATCTGTCCACCATCCAACTCCTGTCCATTTGTCCATCCATTCCTTCCACCTGTTCATCATCCATTTATCTGTCCATCCATCATCCATCCATCTTCCCATTCGTCCATCCATCCATCTGTCCATCCACCATCCATCCATCCGTCTGTCTGTCTGTCCACAATCCATCTATCCCATTCATCCATCTGTCCACCATCAATCCCCTGTCTATTTGTCAATTCATCCATTCCTTCAATCTGTCCATCATTCATTTATCTGTCCATCCATCTTTCCATTCGTCCATCCATCTATCCGTCCATTTATCTGTCCGTCCACCATCTATCCATCTGTCTATCTGCCTGTCCACCATTCATCCATCCATGCCATTTATCCATCCGTCTATCTGTCCAACATCCATCCCCTGTCCATCCATCCATTCCTTTTATCTGTCCATCATCCATTTATCCGTCTGTCCATCTTTCCATTTGTCCATCCATCCATCCACCCATCCATCCACTATCCATCCATTTGTTCCATCCATCCATTCATCTGTCCACCAACCATCCATCTATCCATCCATCCATCCATCCATTCATATGCCCACCATCCATCAATCTGTACAACCATCGATCTATCTGTCTATCTATCCATCCATCTGTCCACCATCCATCTATCTGTCTATCTATCAATCCATCTGTCCATCATCCATCCATCCTCTGTCTATTTGTCCATCCATCCATCTAGCCATCCAACTGTTCCATCCATTCCTTCTATCCATCCATCCAACTATGTTTAGAATGTGATGTTAAACCGAGGTCCTATAACTCATTATTCATATTTCTTTTCGGCTTAGTCCCTTTATTAATCCGGGGTCGCCACAGCGGAATGAACCGCCAACTTATCCGGCATTTGTTTTACGCAGCGGATGCCCTTCCAGCCACAACCTATCTCTGGGAAACATCCATACATTCTCATTCACACACATACACTATGGACAATTTAGCTTACTCAATTCACCTGTACCGCATGTCTTTGGACTGTGGGGGAAACCGGAGCACCCGGAGGAAACCCACGCAACAACGGGGAGAACATGCAAACTCCACACAGAAATGCCAACTGGCCCAGCCGGGGATCGAACCAGCGACCTTCTTGCTGTGAGGCGAACGTGCTAACCACTAGGCCACCGTGGCGCCTATAACTCATTATGGTCATTAAAAATCCCATAGCACTTCTCGTAAAGAGTTGGGCCGTAACCCCTTGGCCAAATTCCCTCCATCGACCCATCATGGACTCCCTATAATCCCCATCCACTGGCTTTATCACTGTATCTCCACTCCCCCAATAGCTGATGTGTGGTGAGCTGTGACTGCTGTCGCAACATCCAAGTGGTGGTGGTGGGGTGGAGAGACCCCCCCTCATGATTGTGAAGCGCTTTGGGTGTATTGCCATACACAATAAATTGCGCTATATAAATACAATTACATTACATTATCCATCCATCCCTTCATCTGGCCATCTACCCATCCATTCCATCCGTCCGTCCATCCATCCATCTGTTCCATCCATTTCTTCAACCAACTATCTATCCATCCATCCATCCATTCCATCTATCCATCCATCCATCCATCCATTTATCCATCCATCCATCTCTCCATCCATCCATCTCTCCATCCATCCATCCATCCGGCCAATCATCCATCCAACCATTCTGTGTTCATACAATAATAAAAAATCTTATGACAGATGAATGGATAGATGATTCCAGTTATATGACTGTAAGACACAGCTGTTTGCTGGTCTGTGCTTCTTTCCATCAGAGTAGTCTAATCTGATTTAATACCATAATTTCCTCTCAAATTACTCCCTCGCTTTTCTAAACATTTATATTAGGAGTAAATTTGCATGAATGGGAAGAAGGAAATATTGAAGATAAATTGCTGAAGCTGAATAACTGCTTTTTACAACATTTGGTGTATGATGTCACCATGGCTACATGCTTTTTTAATATAGGACAGTGTATTTGTTCCTTCCTGAGGCCTGTTGGATTGGTTGAATGATGCTGGAACTGCACAGCATAGGTAAAAATAAAATAATTTAAAAACACGACAATTTCAGAGACGAGCTAAAAATGAAGACTAAATGCAGGATGTTTTTGGCTCTGGTCTCTTGTTATTGTAAAAACACAGGATATGTGCTATTAATTGCTTTATTAAATTTGCTGCCCTTCCATTCCATTTTGGATTAAAAAGGAACATGAAGCACTATCCAAATTATTTGTTTATGATTTTTCTATTTTTATTACAAATTGAAATGATGTTGGGAGCTTCTCTTATCCGATACTGGATCTTTCTGTTTTGTAGGGAAAACAAAGCCTCTCAGATCCTCTCAATTAATGCATGGCTTTACTGCAGGGATATAACAGGCTCACTTAACATCATCCAAGGATCAGTTATGACACACTAAAGTTTAGAAGACTTGTGGGATCAACAAAACTTGTACTTGTACATGTACTTTTGGAGTATATTGGCACAAAATAATGATTGGGAAGTAGTCACTGCAGCCAAATGATCAAATTATGGTTGTCAATTTAGTGTTTATTTGATAAAATAATTAATTAAAAATGACTTCATTATCTCACCTCATATCATATGATTGCTGAAGAACATAGGTAGCAAACTGCATGGGCAATGCCTATAGAAAGCAGCAATAAGCCCCTAAAATTCAAGATACTGAGGTAAAATGCTCTCTAAGAGTTTTGTCTATTATTATCATATGATATAGTTATGCAATATCAGATTGTTATTGATTTTTGATTGAAATGATTGAATTTGATTAAACTATGCTTTTGCATATTTTTGCCAAAAGTATAGATAAAGCCACAGCACAATTGTTGTGCCTCTCAGATCAACATAAATTTGCTTTTCAATGAATCCATGATTCAACGGGCCAATCGTAAACAGAGAATAATTGTAAGAATTTTATTTGAAAGAATTGATTGAATAAAAAGTCTCAATGAATGACTTATTAGATATTTACCTCTGCCTCCTGGCTGTTTTTTTAACAGCTTTATTTGATTACATTTATTTAAGAAATATATGAAATCATTTCATGTTATCATATTAAACTAAAGGAATATTAGAATCTTTTATCCTCAGTTACAGCACTCCTGTCTTTCAATCATGTATCCTTTCAAATCCTGGCTTTTGAGGAATGTAAAATGTGTTTTGAAGCTGAAATAAAATGAAAATATTTTGGAGCTTGAATCAGTTTTTCGTAAATAGAAATGTAAATGTAACTTCTTAAAGAAAACGCATGGCCATAGCCTAACATCTTTCTTAAGTCTCTTTATGTACATTACCTGACAACAGTCTTGCCGTCGATCCCAGTTGTAAGAGAAACAAATAATAACTTGACTTCTGGTTGATCATTCGGAAAGGTCTCAGAAGGTCGATTTTTCCGATGAATCATGTGTTGAACTGCATCCCAATCATCAAAGATACTGCACAGATACTGCCAGCTGGAACCTGCATGGACCGAAGATTCTCACAGAAATCAGTCAAGTTTGCTGAAGGAAAAGTCATGGTTTGGGGTTGCATTCAGTATGGGGGCATGCAAGAGATCTGCAGAGAGAATGTCTACATCAAGACATTTGTGCTGCCCATTACATTACAAACAACAGGAGAGTGCAACTTCTTCAGCAGGATAGCGCTCCTTCTCATACTTCAGCCTCCACATCAAAAATCCTGAAAGCAAAAAAGATCAACGTTCTCCAGGATTGGCCAGCCCAGTCACCAGACATGAACATTATTGAGCATGTCTGGGGTAAGATGAAGGAGGAGGTATTGAAGATGAATCCAAAGAATCTTGATGACCTCTGGGAGTCCTGCAAGAACACTTTCTTTGCCATTCTAGATGATGAAGAAATTTTAGTCACTGTAGAGATGTGCAGTATGGATGCAGCCCTACAAGCTCATGGGAGTCATATACAATATTAATTCTTTTTCTACTTTATATTTAATACTGTACATTATTTCTGATAAGTGACGAGACTTTTGTCCTGATCAAATAATTAAAAAATCAGGGCATGATCATTTATTTATTTTATTTTTTTGTAAAATAAGCGTAATCTAGAGGCCTTTGCCTTTCATATAAGCCATTTCTGATACCAAATGATCAACTAGAAGTCAAGTTATTATTTGTTGTTCCTAAAACTTGGATAGGTGACAAGACTTTTGTCAGGGAGTGTAGTGTCTAACACATGGCTCCGGTGAATATATTACAAACCCAAGAGTCCCCTTTATTTTTTGTCACACCACAGTATCCTCCTTCACCAACAACTTTTTTTGCTTATATTATAGTTATTATTTAGCAAAAAATGTTTCAAATTTTCCATTTTTAAATTAAAATTTTATTTATGATTATTATTTTATTTTTATTTTTATTTTATAACAAATCAAAAAGGTAACACATTAATCACATGAATACATTAACTCCCAACATACAATTCAAACAGGTGCCAAATCATCAAAATTTAAAAACACTTCAAATAAATACTCCAATAAATACCATGAACAAAAAATCTTTTTTCAAACCTTACCTTAGGAGAAATCTCTAACGATATCTTTTAAAATGCTTTTAGTTTTCAAAAATGTTAATTACAGCAAGCAGTATTTTCCCCAGCAGTCTGATCAGACATGTCTGAAGAAGGAGCCAGCACCCAATATTTCATTATTTCACCATTACTGTCGTTTCTATCTAAAGGGGCAAAGTTGCTTTTTAATTGGTTTAGTTGGACTTAAGCCATTACCGAGTGTATTTACCTGAGATAGTCCATGCGACTGACAACTGTGTGTGCAGTGGACTATTTGATTTGGATGCACGCAGTCTCGGTTATATTATACGGAAAGGACTGTGGGGGCGAGACAGCGCTTCAGTTGTGAGTTCACTCAGCATGATTCCACCTGTTTCGGCATCTCTTACTGCAAGTTATCAATAATGAACATAGTTTCAGTGGTAATTTTTGTTCAACAACTAGCTTTGATCAGGGAGTTCTCACACTTATAATTGAGCCAAAATACAGAACATTCCTGGAAAAAAGCCCCAGTATAGTGCCGTCACATCAATTTGAACACCACACCAGTGGGCTGAACAGAATACTTCACATTATCGGCAAGCAAAATCGTAATGCAAACTGGCATTTCTTAGCATCATGGTACAAATTAATTGTCCAGCCAATCAACGGACTACTCCTTCTTTATGTTAAAGGTATAGTTCACCCAAAAATGAAGATTCTGTCATCATTTACTCTCCCTTCACTTAAGTTCACAACCTTACAGAGTTTCTTTCTATGTTGAACACAAGAGAAGATATTTTGAAGAATGCTGAGACTCATTTTACCCTACTATGGAAGTCGATGGGTCCCAGTAACGCAATATTGTTCAAAATATCTTCTTATGTGATCAACTGAAGAATGAACTATCCCTTTAATCTGTCCCTGTATCTACATTATCTGCACACATGCTTTTAAGGCAACACACAGAGTAAATTAATATAACGTATGGAACATCTAGCTTAAGTTCAGTTCAGTAAATTCAGATAAGATAAGCTCATGACGTTTCCTCGCTAAACTCAGGTCTGCTATCTTTAGGAAGTGCTGAGTAACTGACATGAGTAATTGACATCCAATGTTAACTCTAGGCCTTTCATTATTCAATTACAGCCATACTGAAGCTTGAAGCAGTATGTTAAGCAACTGCCACATCACCTCAGGAGGAAATGAGGTGAGCTATAAGGTAATAAAAACACAACGCATAAATATCAGCAGCACCCTTCACCTACTGCACATAAATAAGTGTTTGCTGTTCCAGAGATGTGGCTAATTTGATGTTTTCTTTGTGTAGGCTTACAGGTCAAATGAAAGGATTAGTGCAGAAAAAGGGTACAGGATTTTATCCATATAGTGGATTTATATTGTGCCAAGATGTTTGAACATCCAATCCATGGAGTTAATTTGTAAACAAAGGTTCAGAGGCGGAACCACACCTCACTTTGTCTCCTTAACCGATCACCTACTCCCTTAAACTTATTTAAGGAAGACCATCCCTCTAGCATTGCTCTTCTCGTTGTCTTTAAACCCACCCTCCCTCCCTCCCTTTCTCTATTTCCCATTCACAATCCTATAACCCTCTTCACTCCTACATGTAGGTTGAATCGGGGGGTCCAATCGCTCTGCCAAAATATCACAAGAGACAGTACCCCCACTCTGAGTCTCTGGGCATAGTAGGACACCTGATCAACCTACCCTCCTATTCACCAGTCATCCTCTTACTCCCCTTCCCCTTCATCCCACTGTTCTTTTACCATCCCTTTAGTCTAGCTCAAAGTGTGGCGTGGTCCATGCTGGTGAATTCAGCTTTAAATGTGACATCAGATGAAAATGTCAAGTTTGTATTTTTTAATTTAGTTAGATTTCCACTGAGAAAAGTTGAAAAGAAAACATGCAGCCAGTTTGTCATAAACTGTCTGCGTGTAAATATGCACCACCACCATTTTGGCATTATAATATAGAAACATCATCAAATACTCCATCATATCAGTCATACAGACAAGTGTCAGCAGTAGCTCAACCCACAAAGCAAATGGACTTGGCCCAAATGTGGCCTTATTATGGCACTGCTGGCGTGTTGCCGGCACTGGCATGCATAATGTCAGCCGAATGTGGCCCATGCATGGCAATGATGGCACTGCATGCATGACGGCAAACTACATTTAGGCCAGTTGTAGATGGGAGGTGTGTGGCCCACATCAGTGTAAGCGACTGTTTACATTGTTTAGGTAACATAGGCTGGTTTATGGCTCAGTTTTTGGGGTTTCTGGTTAAAGTATAAACTTATAGCTGAGAATCGGTACCAATAATAAACCTGTTTTGGCCCAGTTCAGGGTGATAAATAGGCTGACATTCAGGCCGGTTATGGCCCATGTGTGGCTCTTGTCTTTAATCTAGTTATGGGCCACTTCGGGTCTGTCATTCTTTGCTGTATTTGGGCCGAGGCAAAAGTTATTGTGTGGCCCAGAGCAGTGGCCCATTTGCTATGTGGGAAGGTTTGGCTAAGCACTCTGTGTGTGTGTGTGTTCGCTGGTTTTGCTACATCATGAACAGATAAGATTAAAACTATCCATTCGCGATCCGGCCTCAGAGAGCTCATTATCATTTAAAGAGACATGAACCAAAGGGTTTTTGACAGGGTAACAGTAGTGCTTATTTACATCAAGAAATTTAACCAAAGCAAGTTATAAACTTCCAAGTAAGACCTCAAAGAATCATATAAACATGTTAAAAACAGGCATCCAATGTCACCTTTAAGTGGCTCTACATAATCTCAGATGATGAAAGAGGGCCTTATGGCAAACAAATTGTTCATTTTCTAAATGTATACTTTAATTATCAAGATTTAAGTCCAGTTACTTGTATTTTTCTAGAACGTTATACAATGTGGATTGTGTCTTTCATTGTTTTAACATAATTCGGAAAGATATAAAACTGTGAGAAGTTTGCATTCCTGAACATTAAATGCATGATCATAAAAGTCTAATTATGCAAGAAGACGTCTATTAAAACACACATCTAATTTGACTTTACTTTTAGTCTATATGTAGAAACAAACAGATTTAGACTAGGGCTGTGCAATTAATCACAATCGCAAAAAAATCGCGATTTAAGCACATGCAATTTCTAAATCGCGTAAAGCTGCAATTTTATCTATTCATTTATTTAGATATTTGTTCACGTTCTTGTGCGCATGATTTTAATATGTTAACCAATCAGAGCTGACGCAACTCACTGGGCAATTACAGCTAAGCTGAGCGGGAGAAAGATGTCAACCAATCAGAGCTCACTCCCTGCATGATGAAGTTAAGCAGGAGAACCGAATAGGTGGTTTTGATTTACGTTAGATTTTATTTATTGTTCTGACTGGAATTGCGGTCAGTTCATCGTTATTTTTTCATGTTGTCTGTTTTTAAGACAATTCATTACAGTTCTATTTATTAAGCAGTTAGTACTACTGTGTATCGTATGTGTTTAACTAGAGTTGAGGTTAGTTAATCTTCATTTATTTTATGTTGTCTGTTTTGAAGACAATTTTACGACAGTTTTATTTATTAAACTTAATACTATGTTATTTCATTGTGAAAGGTTTTGTTATGCACTTTTTTGCACTGAATACCTTTAGAATGCATGTATGTAGCTTGTTTGTAAGAGCAAAAACAGCTGCCAAAATCGCAAATCAAATCGCAATCGCAATATTCGTTCAAAAAAAAAAAAAAAAACGCAAAATGATTTTGTCTATATTGCATAACCCTAATTTAGACTGAATATTGTCTCCTGAGCTTTATTATGCATTTAAATGTATATTTATATATTTTTCAAATTAAGTATTACTATTAAGATACAGATCAGAGCAAACTGATTTCCACTATTTAAAGAGCAGACCCCCTCCCCCAACATCTTGTTTTGACTTCCTTTAGGGGGATCAAGCATTAATTAAGGGGGTCAAACCCTCCCATAATTGGCACACAGATAATTATTCCTCCACTGGAATCATTTGAAGCTGCACAGAAAATGCAAACCACTGAGCACAATTGAAGTCCCCTACAAAAACCCTAAAATGTTTTCATCAAAAAAATAAATCAATAAATCTTGGAAGACAATATTCACTTGAAAAGTGAACTAACACTTTAAAAGGGATAGTTCACTCCAAAGTGATTAATCATTCATCGATTACTCGCCCATCACTTGTCACAAACCTGTTTTGGTTTCTTTTTTTCTGTTGAACACAAAGGAAGATATTTTATAGAATAATGGAAAGGGCTGACCAATATATAATTTCAGCATCAATATTGCAATGTTAAGTCAGAATCATAGTTGACTTGGAATTTTTGTCTTGTTTCAATTATAGAATATCTAGATTTCAAAGCAAAAATGAGACTATTTTACAAACCCCATTGGTAGATGATTTAGCTTATTTTTAGCGGAAAACTCTTAATTTGGATTTATTTCATCTGAAGGTGAAAGCAAAATAATATTTTTTCTTGATCTAAAAATTATTTTGAGATATCTGGACTAGAAACGAGACAAAGCAGTTTATGTAAAGCACTTTTTTTTTGCATTGTGATTGTTCAATGTCTGTACCTAAATACTATTACACTCCCTGGAAAACTGTCAAACGGGCCATTTTGAGAAACGGCATTCATATCGCAGTGATTATCGAAAAAAAAAAAATATCGCAATATCAGATTTGACCAATATCGTGACGCCCTTTATTGAAAACCCATAACCAATGACTTCTATACAGTATTTGTTTGTCCTACTATGGAAGTCAATGGGTACTGGTTTCTAACATTCTGCAAAATATCTTTTTTGTTCAACAGAAAAAGGAAACGCATAAAAGTTTTGAACCAGTTGAGGGTGGGAAAACAGTGTGTAAAATGCCATTTTTAGCTGAATATCCTTTAAACTCACTCATTTTGATTAATTCCACTGACATTTGCAACCCAAATATGACCTGACAGGAAAAGTCCCACGAGCCTCGGCTTGTTTTGTTTAGCAGAAAACACACCTGCTGAGTGTTACCGCTCAACCTCTGGCCTTAGAAATCTATACATATCTGCTTATAGAGCAGGAAAGGAAACAGAACAGTAGCCATTCAGGCTCCAATACTGGATGACTGTCAGGAATGAATTTCAACAGAGATTCACCCCAGAGGGTCTGCTATCTAATGTAAATACATGCTGGTTGAGCTTTTATCAGTCCCACGTCTTCAACCTTCCTGCGTTTCCCACTCCGGCTGACAGTAGTGTCCGTTTGAAAACAGACCGTCTCCTGTTTCTGACCCCGTCCCTGTTGCACTGACCCCGGAGCTCTCTAATAGCTCTAATAGGATTACATGTGCTGAGGCTGCTTTCAAAAACAGTCCTGAGACACCGCATGTTGTCTGTGTGTATGTTGGTGTAGGGCATGGCAGTTTTGTAGCGCGAAACAATAATGAAGGAGACAGTACATTTAAAACGGTCCTATTATGTGTTTTACACCTTCAGCTTTCTTTAGCGTGTGGTGTTGTTGTTGTTGTTTAAGTGGCAAAGAACAAAGTCCACTGCAAAGGGAGATATTCTCTATCTTAGAGAGCACTGGTTCTGAACTCCATCAAAGTCCTGAGATTTCCAATGAAAACTGTAGGAAGTTTCATGTTTTCACTCAGTGTACAGGGGATTTCAAGCAGACATTATGGAGATAAATACAGTTGAAGACAAAGTTATTAGTCTTTCTGTTTTGTTTTTTTCAAATATTTCCTATGTGATCAGGTTCAACAGAGAATGGAAATTTTCACAGTATTCCCTATCATATTTTTCTTCTGGAGAAAATCCTATTTCTATTGGCTGGAAAAAAATATTATATTTTACAATTCTTCAACGATTTATGCTTTAAC
>CAIGQQ010034181.1:2835495-2848413 GCA_903798035.1 Danio albolineatus | reverse complement strand
TTCTACGGCGCAGTCTATATACACAAGTGTAAAACATATCAAATTATACTTTCGACAATTTGGCAATTCTAATTTTACAGCGTGTATCCGTGCAAACCAAAAGCGTATCTTCAAAACACGCTAAATGTGTGCAGGATGAGATCCGTCTACATGATGGCTTGTGGTGAGCGCTGGTGTAAACTTGTGAATCTCTGACTCAGCTCTTCGCTTCAGACCCGTGTTTCTCACTTCTCATGCGAGATACAAGTTTGCACCTCGTTAGAAATATTTCCAAAACATCCCCAGTCAGTCTCAGAACTACACCAGCTACTTGCTTTAGAAAGTATATCACACATATATTTATGTACACTATACTGTATATATCAGGAATAGAAATCAGGAACACACGAAGAGCGAAAGAAGCAAATATTTGCTCCAATGGCATAGTCGTCTTCAGTGTTGCAAACCAATTCAACACTATCAAATGTCAAAAATTTATAATAAATAAATACATAAATAAAATACCTTGAGATAATTGTGTGTCATCATGTTGCAACAAAACGAAGTACCTCCAACACGCTTAACGATGATACTGCTCTCTGCTGCCCTCTGGTGGAAAAATATTGACATCTTCCGAGAAAATTCATTGCAGTTTGCTGGTTGGTCGATTACCCACGTGTACACGTTTGTAAATTAAGTCACAATATCTAACTTTGCCACATTTCAAATGTAGTAGTCTGAATCTAGAGAGTCAAGACAATTTTCACTATTAACTCTTAAAAAAAACTTGCACAGGTTTGTCAGAAGGTCAAATAGAAACTAACATAGCAAGATATTAACATATTTGGGCCCCCAACTTGCTGAAGGCCACTGTAACTTATTATCAATGTGTCGCATAATTAACCCAGTGACTTAACCATAAACTCTGTCCTGAGAAAATTTTAAACAATCTTTTCACAATTTAACATCTAACAAGGGCAACACGGTGGCTCAGTGGTTAGCACTGTCAGCTCACAGCAAGAGATCACTGGTTCCAGTCTCAGCTGGCATTTCTGTGTGGAGTTTGCATGTTCTCCCCGTGTTGGCGTGGGTTTCCTCTGGGCGCTCCAGTTTCCGCCAGTCCAAAGACATGGGTATAGTTGAATTGAATAAACCTAGTTGTCCATAGCGTATGAGTGTGAATGAGTTTGTATGGGTGTTTCCCAGTACTGGGTTGTAGCTGGAAAGGCATCCGCTGTGTAAAACATATGCTGGATAAGTTGGCGGTTCATTCCACGATGATGACCACTGATGAATAAAGGGACTAAACTGAAGGAAAATTAATGAACATCTAACAAGCCGTTCGTTTTGAAGAAAACACAAAGACTTCAATATCAATAAACTTTTAATAAATAGTTTCTCAATTAGTTCCTAATATTTACAGCCAGTTCACCATTCACATATACGGTTTCTATTCTTTTAGAGCACATTTTAGGCACAAATTAATTGGCTTTTTTTCTGAGGCAAACACCAGATTTCTTTGCAAGTTAGTGGCTAGTGGAGAGGAGTAAATCTGCAGGTACAAAACATTGAAGATAACCATCGTTTCTGTTCCTTACTAGGATATCCGACAAAAAAATAAAAAATAAAAATCCAATCAAGTTTGGTCATACAGACGAATGCAAAAATATGAAAGAAATCCTTCACTCCATTTTAAGTAACATTTACATGGTTTTCAAAGAACGTAAATGGTCCAAAATGTTAGCTAAAAAAACAAAGTCACAACGAATAAGCCTGTGGAACATCTTGTGGATTTGTCCTGAAACAGTAAAGAAAACAAAAACCTTACAAATACCAGGAAGTGAAACACAGAAATGAATAAAAACACACACACAAAGACAGAAATAAAGTCATAGGTATGGCACCTAAAACCAAATAAACAGATTGGTTTAAAAAAAAAGACGACGACGAAGAAAAAAAGAAAGAGGTGATCTGAATGCACTTGAGGTTTTTCTCTGGAAAATTAAATGTTTGTTTTGAGATCTGATAAAAAGTACTCAAAGTTTGTCTCACCAGAAAGAAACAAAAAAAGCACCGCAAATAGAAATTGGCCACAGAATAACAGAATTGGGGGAGGTCTAAAAATAACAACGACGTGCCAGAAAAAGCTCAGCTCTAACAGAAATACCACGTTGAGAGTCTAGCATAATACCACAGAACTTTGTAACCTTGTACATCCTACAATATAGCAGCATGTGTGATATTAATTGACTGGATCTAGCGGAGCTAGTTCCGCTAGATCACCGTTCCGCCAACGTCAGTGCTCGCGGTAAATATGACAACTAATGCGCGCCGTCAGTAAACTCGTAATCCTGCAAGCCTGTCGTATCGTGGCAGTGCTGACGATCACAGGGAGCTGCGACTACGATGAAAGCAAACCAAATATGCGCAGGCTCTGGAAAAAGAGCGATACGATTGACCCTTCTCAGAGCGACGTCTTCATCTGGGTTTGGTGATTGCGATAAAAAGTCACTTAAAGGCAACTTTATCTCCCCCTGAACGAATTTTGACACAATGTAATGTAGAGGAAGTACAAGTGATTTCATCAAACATGATACATCTGCGTGAAACGACGCCGATGCCCTTCTTTCTTGTCGTTTCTTGATTGCTTTTCCTCAAAAAAACAAAAAAAAAACAAAAACAAAAGACACGTTCTTCTGCAGAAGTGCCTTTCCATCAGTCAGGTACAAAACCAAGAACCAGTAAGAAAGCAGCACATCAAAAGTTAGCCTGTGACGTCACGACAGACACTCTCCCTATTATTACAGTTACCAGGTCTGTGGGACAAGGAACATTTACACTGTTGAAGATCTGAAAGGGAGGAAAAAAAACAAACTATGTAACAGTAAAAATGAGGAAAACCTTCACCAAGTCCGTCATCAGCGCACACAAGGGCGTCTGCTTGAATTCTCCTCACTTGTGCAAGGCAAGATGTCCTTCGCTCCACTTCCCGTTCCTCAGGGCCAAGGTTCAGCTCCCGGTTGGCCCAGTTCCGCACTTGTAAAGTGTGCTTTGGCTCCTGCGGCTCGTGTTGTTGAGCTGCGGGGGGGAACAGGACAGGGTGTGTAAGAAGGTGTGAGGGGTTTGGGGTGGGTACCCGTCCCCCCTCATCAGTGTGGTTATACGTTGCTGTCCTCCAGGAGAGGCTCCTTGCCCTCGCACGGTCCGCCTTGAGAGCTGTGTGAGTGGCTCTGGGCACCGTTGTTGTGCTTCTTGTAGCTGCCGGGCCGCAGGTTGAGGGCGTTGTGCTCTGGGATGAAGAGGGCCACCAGCAGAGACAGCAGCACCGAGCAGGCCCCAAACAGGAATGGAGGGCCGGGGATGATGGCGCTCTGAGGAACAGATACTGAGAGGTTTGTATATGTGGTGCGTAAGGTGAAAAGATTCACCATCCTTTTCACATTTCCAGGTTTCTCATTAGCGGAAGTCGTCATAGTTGGGTAAGCTTAGAGCCCAGTGAATGGGGGAGTAGAACAAATATTTTTTTACAATCATATTTGGGGAACTAAGAAAAGAAAAAGCTCCACAATAGTGTTATCATAACTTTAAGGAGAGAGAATAAAAAAAAAAGAGAGAGAGAGAGACCGAAAACGGCAGCCAGAAAAGAGGACAACGTCAAATTACCTCTATTATCCATATACACTGCATTAGAAACACCTCACTTAAGTGGTAATTCATTTTATTGTATTTTGATGCAAAGATGATATAATATATACACGAATACATATTAAAAATAAATAAATAAAATAAATAAATCTAAATATTAAAAAAAAGATTGAAGATGCTGATGACCATGAAACAAGTTAACAGTCTTGTAAAAAAAGGGTCCATATTAGATTTTTGCCAATATCTGAAGAGACAACATCTTTTTTTAAAACTACTTTTGGCTGATAAGGTATGCTGATACTGTGGCTGCGTCTGAAATCACCTACTACGCAAATAGGTACTACAATTTTAATTTACTGCACCGTCATTAGAAAAGTATGTTCTCTATAGTAGCGGTTCCCAACAGGGGGGGGTCCTGGCCCACAAAGGGGCCTCAGCAAGCTCTGTGTTTTTTTTTTTTTTTTTTAGCAGTGCACAATTAGGGGAACAATCATGTAGCCTTGGTTCATTTTATGCCCTGGCTGACAAAAAACCCCCAAAACAAATAAACAAAAAAAAAATTGTAATTCGTCCTCCATAAAAAAAGACAGCGTCACTGATTCGCCTTCAGCAGCTAATAGTAATGACTAGGCCCACACGGAATCTGCATGCGCAGAATTCTGCAGATTTTTAGCCCATCATTGATTCTGTTTATTTACTGGTGTAAATGTATATTTATTCAGTTTTCAAATTAATTTCAGCAAGAATATTGACTAATATGAAAATATTCATATGATTTATTAACAACACAGTTTGTAAAGTAATATTTTCTGTCTTTTAGTAAATATTTTATATGAGAGGTTTGCTTTGTTTACCAAATAAAGTGGATCTAATTGGATTCCCACTGTAAACATTTAATAAAAAGTTAAGGTATTACTTTTTATTTCATATATTAAGGTTTTAGTTATGTGACTCCCAAAATCATTCCGCATAAATCTGCAGTTTTTTAACAAAATACTCCACAGAAATAGCAAAAAATGACAGCAGATTCTGTCTGGCCCTAGTAATGACCCAATCATAGTGGACCCAGGTGAGGAAGTTTCAAACATTTCATGTCACAGAGCTAGCAATACTGGAAACACGAACTGAACAACGGTTTTGTTCCATTTTCCCGAAGCAATGAGTCACAGCCACAGTGCATTATTATCCAAATTAATAGGACATTTGCAGACTACTCATCCCCAATACCATAAGGTGTACCCAATATAAATGGCCCTCTGATGTTTTGCTTTTATATTTTACATTAGGCTATTTATTGTGCATAAACATCTAGATATAGTAACAAACATATCGTTTGTTTTTGTCATACCTACTACAAACTTAAATGAGCAATCATTAAATGTGGAGGGGGGCCTTACAATATTTTCCAGGTGAAAAGGGGCTCTCAGGCAAAAGAACATAGGGAACCACTGCTCTATAGTATGAATGGAGCTTGGATGTCAATTGTCATTATCGCGTGACGTACCCCATCAGTAGCATTGCTTCACTCCCATTTATCCCATGGCATCATGGGATAGTGTAGCGTCCATTGGATGCGCACTTCAGAATCTCGCCGCAGGTAGTGGGTAATCTGGGTATTTCTTGCTAACGTTTTTTTCGGAAATTGTGAATTCAAACATACTACTGAGCTCGCATATTGTGTTTAACGTACAATATAATATGGACATTTGTGATTTCTGACACAGCACATCTTTCCATCTTAAAATCAGAAGCTTCAGACCTTCATGCTAGTCACCAATTAAAGGGCTAATTTAACCAAAATTAAAAATTCCGTCATCATTTACTAATCCTTTAATGTTTCAAACCTGTGGACTTTCTTTCGTTGAACAACAACAAAAAAAAATTAAAAATTGTGAATCCGCAGTCTTTAAATTCCATAATATTTTTATTCCTACTATGGAAGTCATTGGTTTTTATCTTTTTTCAAAAATATCTTCTTTTGTGTTCAACAGAAGAAAGAAACCTAAAGGTTTGGAACCACATAGGAGAGTAAATAGTGAATAAATTGACATCTTTGCGTGAACTATCCCTTTAATGCAAAAAAAAATAAAAAAATAAAAAAAAAGCTTACATTTGTGTTTTACTTATTTATGTGTTTTACTTATCTTTTTGTGTAACAGTAGCCCCTGAATAAAACCAGTTTCTTGTTTGACTAAGAGTGGAACCAAAGAGAGGCCATTTAGGAGTGTTATGGTTTAAATAAAAAGGATTAAAGCAGATACTAAATTAAGCTGTGTATTACTGCTGGGATTGTCCACTCTGACTATTACATTAAACCAGACTCACAATTTTATTACATAACTTAATGTTATTTGTGTATTTTACTTTCATTTTGCAATTCACTAACACTAACAAAAGCTTAAAATGTGGATTTAAATGGTGTAAGAGTGTGGGCATTAGGACATGGAGTGGCTGCTGCTCATGCTAGAATAGTGACTATCAGTAAACACTGCTAAATAACTCCATAAACACAAACCTAAATTACCATACAAGCAAATATTCGCTTAAAGAATGAGCTGTTGACCTGATCTTATTTTTAGCACTCCTGGCAGACAAGTAAGGAATTGCAGGTTTATAAATCAACACATTGTCTTATCGGCAAAGCATGATGACATAAGGCAATATTTACATTAAGCAATTATCAGCAGATTTATTGAACATTCCAAAAATATTTTGCATACCAAAATGCGTGTCATCACTCACCTCATCTGTGGGATTGGCCATGTTGGGTTTGACACCCTTCTCTGCACTCTCTGCAGGGTCTATTTCACTGAGCTCCACGTGAAACAGGTAGAAGACGAAGCCATAGAGCGCTGGACCGAGACCGTTGCACAGTCCTCTGATTCCTGTGATCATCCCCTGAACCACACCTGACCCAGACACAGAGACACAAGCAAGTTTGCCATCATGTATTGATGAGGATAAACACTACTACTTAAAATAATCATTTATTAAGACACTACCATTTAAGATTTTTGTAAAGAATTTTTTTTTCAGAAATCTTGCATTAAACTGATCTAAAGTGACAGTAAAGACTTGTAAAAAAAATTAAAATAAATAAAAAAATAAAAATTCAAGATCTATTTATTGTTTTTACTTGAAATATATATTTTAATTGTAAAAAAATATATACATTACAGATTCAGCAGCACGTCTCTTTTTAATATGCAGTACAATATACAATTATTCATCAATTCGTTCACTTTTCAGCTTAGTCCCTTTATTAATCTGGGGTCGCCACAGCGGAATGAACCGCCAACTTATCCAGGATATGTTTAACACATGCCCATCCAGCTGCAACCCATCTCTGTGAAACATCCACACACACATACACTACAGAAAATTTAGCTTACCCAATTCACCTATATCACATGTCTTTGGACTGTGGGGGAAACCGGAGCACCCGGAGGAAACCCACACAACCACGGGGAGAACATGCAAACCCCACACAGAAATGCCAACTGACTCAGCCGAGGCTCGAACCAGCGACCTTCTTGCTGTGAGGCGATCGTGCTACCCACTACGCATTTTTATTTTTATTTCACTGTATTGCTAGAAATAAACATTTAAAACCATATTACATGTTTGAAAATGAATAGCAGTGTATGCATTTAAAATGATTTAAGTGCGATATTGTATACGATAGCAGATAATTACTAGTTGATAATGAGTGATTACATCCTGTCAGTGAAAAGAGGGCAAGGAAACCCTCCATTCATGCAGTGTGTAAAGGCGTCTCTTGTGTGCAATAACTTTGACAACAGTGGTGACAACTGCTGTTTATACGCTACTAACTCAACTAAACTGTTGTGAAGTGGAACTTCTGCTGAATCTCTTACCACAACTTATCAGATTTTGCACCTAAAGAGTCGAGGTCTATCACGAGTTTGTAAAAGCTCCAAACATGCAGTAGTTGTAATATGAAACTACTTTCTGAAATGGAACCAAGCTTTTTTTGCAAATATTTTTTTAAAACCCCTGTATTCATTCATAAACAGTATTCAAATGTTCAGTGTACAATGTCAGTTGAAAAATTTAATATCTGTCCATCAATAATTATTTGCAACTATAAATAATATAAATATTCTGCTATGAGACAGAACATGAAAAAAAAAAATCAGCTTAAATCAGAATTAATCAATTAGGTAATCAATCAGAATTCAGGGCACTGCATCCCTAATAAATAATGATAACAACAACAACAACAACAACAACTATTATTGTCATCGATAATATTATTATAATTCTTGAACAAAAGGTCAGCCTGTCACTGTTAATAATGAGGACTAACTCACTTAACATTATCCTGCTTATATAATTGCTATTTAAAAAAAAAAAGATAAAACCTATCTAACCATCCATCCATCCATCCATCCATCCATCCATCTATCTATCACTGACTTTGATATTAATAAGCAAGGAGACTCCACTGAATAATATGTTGGAAATGAAATGCTTGATTTCGACGAATAAGAATAAAATAATCAAGGAATGTTTGTAGAAACATGTTCAGATGGGACTTTTGTTTGGCTGGTGTTACTGTAGTGTGACTCACCTTGTTGATCAGGGTCTGCGTTGCGGGACACGATGGCACTGATTGCTGGAAAGGTGATGCTGGACATGGCAGCAACGGCACCAGCAGCCCACATCATCCTTAAATACACAATTTTCAAATTTCACTACAGCTTTAACTGTATTCTGCAGTTTTCTTTTATGGCCTTACACACAATCTGCTTCAGGTTTACGTGGATGTGTAACTGGTTTCAAGAACATGTGCCGATCCAAAACACACAAAAACCACTGAGGTCATGTTTACTTGTCTGTTTGAATTGCAGCCAAGAGACACAGACAGATAACTTGATGCATGTAATGCCATGACAAAACAGGTCACGAAAGCAGAACCAACTCTTATAAATCAATGAAATCCATTTTCATTTTCGTTAAATGTTTCAGGAAAGTATAAAGCTGTGAAACGTCTTATTCAAGCACTTTAGGGTGAGGCATTACTGTCAAAATGGTTTCTTTTCTACAAACCTGTCACACAATTACACAATTTTTGTTCATTCTGAAGTCTAATTTAAAGTAAACATCCAGCATAAACCCTCTCACTCCAGTTCATGCCTGTCAATATCAATTACAATGCATATTTTTGAAAGCCGTTTCTGAACTTAAACTTCACCCAATGTTCAGATGTGCTTGAACTGTATGCATGCATGTACTGTATAATTAAATAATACCACAGTTCCAAATGTAAAAATTACATAAAGAATTGCAATTGTATTGATTTGTTTTCTAAAAATGATGTTATCAACTAGGGAAGTATGGTGATAAATAACTATTAATTAACTTATTTTACCCTGATCCCCTGCAGTCTCTTGCCTTGAAGTAAACAAAACCCTACAATATGATTAATTTCTTCTAACAATTCAATTGGAGACTGTGAACTGAAAAGCAGCATGTCTAACGGAGTCTGCTGTCCTCTGCTGGGTTTAAAGATTAAGCACTCACCAGGGCTGAGAGCCAAAGCCGTACCAGGCCAGCTGTAAAATCTGAAAGCCGAGGCCTAACAGGATAGTGTTCTTATTCCCTATGGAGCGCATCAGGATCCCCAAGACAACCGTCTGCACACAGAGATGAACCATTACAACCAAATGATCACCGGTTTTCATTTACAAGCCAAAGCCTGAAGCACAGGGAGCAGATTAGCATGAATGAACACATGCTGTGTTGCTCCGAGGCAGGCCGTACAATGGAAGAGATGTGGGGAAAAAGGACTGGAAACAAACCTGAGCCAAGATGGACAGGATTCCCACCACTGCGATGAACGCAGCAACTGTTTCTGATGTAAATCTAATGACCTGGAAATTCAGAACAAAAGAGAAGGGTTATAATAGGGATTTATAGCTAACAAAAAAAAAAAACGTAAAAAAAAAATTATAATAGAAAAGTTTCAAAATTTTTCTCGTTTTATTCTAACTGTATTAAAAGGAACACTCCGACGATCAACTGTTTTTTTGAAAATAGTCTGGCGGGAGCACTTTTAGCTTAGCACAGTGTTTCTCAACTGGTGGGTCGTGACCCAAAAGTGGGTCGCAGGAACATTTTTAGTGGGTCGCTGAGTGTGTGGTCCAAAAAAAAAAAACAACAAAACAAAACAAAACATTTTTTTTTTTAGTTTGCTTATACAGGACTTTTATTTTGAATTTGCATGCGACAACAGTTCAGTTTAGTTCATTGTAACTGAACCTCTCCTTCCCCTAACCGCTGTTTACAGTATTTGTCGTTACAAACGTGTAATGCTTTAAATAAATAAGTAAATGCCGGCAGCTAGCTCTCTGCAACTCTCACATGGCCGCCCACTGAAGCTAAGCAGGGCTGCGCCTCGTCAGTACCTGGATGGGAGGCCACATGAGGTTGCTGCCAGAAGTGGTGTTAGTGAGGCGCTCAATCTGCGGTCTGTGTGGGTCCTAATACCCCAGTATAGTGAAGAGGACTGTATACTGCTCAGTGAGCACTGTCTTCCAGATGAGACGTTAAACCGAGTTCCAGACTCTCTGTGGTCGGTAAAAATCCCAGGATGGTCTTTGAAAAAGAGTAGGGGTTTAATCCTGGCCAGATCTGGCCTCTGTCCATCATGGCCTCCTAATGACCATACCATTATTGGCTTCATCACTCTTTCTCCTCTCCACCAATCAGCTGGTGTGTTGTATGCCCCCCGCATTGTGTAAAGCACTTTGAGTGTCTGGAAAAGCGCTATATAAATGTAAGGAATTATTATTATTAAATAGAAAAAAATGGACGGAGAAGCTAATAGTCTATTCAAGTTCAATGATCAATGCTAAGCTAAACTAAAAGGACCCGGAAATTAGCTGAATGGACTCGTGTGGTAAAACTCAACTGCCTTACACTAGGGGAGGTGTAAAATGAGCTCATTTTTAGAAAATGAAGTGTTCCTTTAATTAAAAAAAAAAAAAAAAAAAAGATAGATACATTTTATCTAATTATCTAATAATCTATTCCATCTAATCAGATGTTAAATGTTTTTTAATGTTATTTTAGCATGATTTCTAAACTACTATTTACATTTCAAATGTTTCTAATATTTCTGCAACATCTCTCATTTTCAATTCAGTTGCCTTTAAGCTTTGTTCCACTAAAAACAGTTGTGATATGAATGCTGTTTCCTAATTTAAAATCAGCTTAAATTTCCAAGTGTAAACTGTTACACAATCTACGAAACTGCAATGTTCATATGCAGATGCATCACTGAGCACGTGCAGCTTACAAAAACCACAAAAGACTGAAACAAAAGACCTGCAAAACACATGCACTTCAAATACCGCAGAAGCTGAGTGACATCAAATCACATGACCATCTCAGGCAGTTAGAACGGTTCTTTGTGCTATTTGCTTGAAGGGTGAGGGAGTGTATGAAATATGACTCACACGACTCGCTTTTTGGGGTATTTGCTTAAGCTACAAGTAGGTTTGGGTGTTTGCATACTCATGACACCCGCAGCAAGCAGTAACAGCAACAACAGAATTTGTGCTACGAGTCTTGTCAAGACACTGGAATCACAGTAACACTTTATATTAAGGTTCCAATAGTTTATATTAGTTCATATATTTGCCAACAGGAACAATACATTTATTTATTTATTTATTTATTTATCTCTGTTAACACTAGTAAATAAAAAACAGCCCTTCTTTGTCAGTACTTGTTAACTCTGTATATTAACAAGCACAACTTGGAATTTTAATAATGCATTAGTAAATGTTGAATTATGACTAATCCACGCTGCACAAGTATTTTCAATCTTGCTAGTAAACACTAAGGTGGACCTTATCGTTTTTTATTTTAATGTTTGTGCTTTTTGCATTTTATAAACCAGAACAAAATACAGGATAGAGAGAGAGAGAAGATAAAAAATACAAATACAATACAGTAATAATACATATAAAATACAACACATAACAACCTATGGCAGAACAACAAAAACAAAACACAGATGGACAAGCACACATGAAAGCAAAACATAATTTAGCTGGTCAGGTAATGCATAAATAAAAGCAATTATAAAGTAGCATTGTTCTTCTATTACCAGAAAAATGCATTATCCCGACTATGGTTTTATCGTCAAATAATAGTTTGGTACCTTCAAAAAATTATACTAGTACCATTTTTGATACCACGAAGAATTCATTTAAAATTTATGTCTTAATTTCTTCCATTTTGTTTTAGATTTTCACTTGCATAGCCAGACTTTTGAAAAATAAACAAAATAAATCCTGAGAAATTTATTTTTGAAAAATAGAAGTAGTAAAATACAGATAGTTGTTCCCATGGTTTTGAACCTTTTAAATGTAAATTATGTTATGTAGCATTGTAATAAAAGTGATAATTCCAATATTAGAGAAGTAAAAAAAAAAAAAAAAAAAAAAAGAGTTAAAACAATTATGAAGACAAGTGAACAATGAGTTATTAATAAGTAATTACAAACAAAGACAGGAATTAATACTAATTTTGACAGATTTCTCATAACCAGCTGGGTTTATATGGATGGATACCATGTTTTAAACAGGCTAAATGCATGCCAAATAACATCAGAATACCTAGGTGAAAGAGATGCACAAAAGCAGGTAGTGGTAATGTGGTAAAAGTGATGTTGTATCATTTCAGTATTGATACGCATCAAAATATCAATACTTTTGGCAATGCTACATACCATGACATAAAAAATAAGTTTTAGTTGTGTGGTTTATAAAGGTGTGTGTTGTACCTGTCTGAGATAGAGGAAGAAGCTGGAGTACTGTCCCGCCTCGGGAAGGTAGGACAGGAAGACTGTGATGCAGATGAGGAGAACTGTGGAGTCCTGGCCCACCTTACGCAAAGACTGCAAACACCAAACACAAAGAGAGCATGAGACACAGAGAGAAAGAGTGGGCACTAGCACAGCAACGTGATTCATTTAATAAATGATAACATGTTTGCCATTCTTCAAATGCCAGCTGCTGTACGTCAGCTCACTGTTCTTCCAGAAATTATATTCATAATGGTTGTGATTCAAGGCAACCCAAAACCAAACATGCACATGGCATTTTTAGATAGGAAATTAAATATTTAAAAAATGAAAATATGAAAGACTAAATACAACAATATTAAAATAACAGTAAACAACAGTGATAGCGTTAATCATTTTTTAAATAAAATACAATAAGCATTTTTTTTAAAAAAGTATTAATAAAAAAAAACAAA
>CAIGQQ010034181.1:2802591-2815495 GCA_903798035.1 Danio albolineatus | reverse complement strand
ACATCTTAATATACATGTTCAATCCACCTGAATTTGTAAAAAGCAAAATACAATTAAGTTAACTTCATCGATTTGTGTTGGGACAACAAGAACTGTGGGAAACCCAGCATTTTTTTTACAGTGTAATCTACACTATATAAAAGATAAAAACTTTTGCTATTTTGAATTCAGTATATTCATGCATGGCGCCACGGTGGCCTAGTGGGTAGCACGTTCGCCTCAAAGCAAGAAGGTCGCTGGTTCGATCCAACTGGCCCCGGCTGGGCCAGTTGGCATTTCTGTGTGGAGTTTGCATGTTCTCCCCGTGGTTGCGTGGGTTTCCTCCGGGTGCTCCGGTTTCCCCCACAGTCCAAAGACATGCGGTACAGGTGAATTGGGTAAGCTAAATTGTCCATAGTGTATGTGTGTGAATGAGAATGTATGGATGTGTTTCCCAGAGATGGGTTGTGGCTGGAAGGGCATCCGCTACGTAAAACAAATGCCGGATAAGTTGGCGGTTCATTCTGCTGTGGCGACCCCGGATTAATAAAGGGACTAAGCTGAAAAGAAAATGAATGAATGAATATTCATGCATATAAATAAATGCATATGATTACATTTTTTAAAAAAAAATTTTAAACATTTTTAAAAAAGTAGTTTAAAGTTTTGTGTTGATTGGTTTTGTTGAAATTACATTAGTTTTAATAGTCCTAATTTATAACAAATTACTTTTAATCCATTTGCTACACTAAAATGTATTACAAGAGTTTAAAAGACATATATAGCTTAGGATGCCAAATAACATGAGCAAGGGACAAAGCCATGTTTGTACTACGAGTCATTTAAACTGTTTAATTTGAGTGATGAGTGTCATGTTATTGCTATTCTTTTTTTGTGTGAAGATTACGAAACAACCACAAAACATGTTGTTTTGACTGCAAAATGACAAGCCTATAATAAAGTACAAGGGAAGACATTTTTGCAATTGAAGGAAAATACAAGCATTCAAAAGGAGCACTGACTCTCACAGCTTGACTAATCATTAAACACAGTTTACAATAGCGTCAATGTTTTACATTAGTGTGGTCCAAATAAAGAACACTTGTTTTATGACCAGAAAACAAATCAATTAACCTACATATGAAAATCAAAGACAACGTTTTTTATTTAATGCCATGTCAGCAACCAATTTCAATTGGACATTTCAATATCAAATATACAATTAAAAATCAAAAAACAAATGAAAACATAAATTAAATAAGATTGTGTTAATACATGATAAAAATTCTAAAATCTTTTCTAGTGTCACTTTGCTAAAAATGTCCTTAAGATTATTTAATTAAGTTCATTTAATGAAAAAAAGTCTTCTGAAATCATTAAAAGCAGGACAGTCCAGTAAAATGTGCTTTATCGCAAGAGGAATTGTGCAGTACAAACATTGATCATGTTTTCAGTTTAAAGAGGTCAACATTACATTCAGGGCTTATTTCGCACTAATTGTATGATGTAATGTTTATTCCTTTATTCTTATATGCTACAGAGGCAGTTACTAACTTACTAAAACTGATCGTTTGCAACACGCTAAAAACGAAGACACTGGTTATTCAATAATACGTAAATGATTCCTTACATAATGTCCTGCAAAATCCCTTTTTTGCATGGGTTGGATTCACATAATGAGACAAAAACAAAACTAGATACTCATACTTTATCAGTCAATGTTAATAGATAGTTAATGTAAACTACTGAACAAACTGAAGAAAAAAAAAGAAGAAAATATTTATACATATTTTTTTTAAAGTTTTTTTTATTTTAAAGTCCCCATGAACATGAAGTTGCGCATGTTTTTTTTTTCGTATTGTGATGCAATTTCTAGAGAAATGGAACATTAAATGAGAAAAGAGTGAGTGTGGCTTGTTTTTTCTACTGTGATGTGATTGGTTGTAGTAAAGTTGGCATTTCATTCAGAAAGATGCGGAAATGGGTTTTAGAAGAGTTCAGACACTTCTTCCTCACCATTTCTGTTGTCAAAACTGACAGCTAGAGCAGCGTGGTTAAGCAAGTTAACCATGCACATTACCTCAAAATCACATAATCTGAGAATTGAACTGAAAACAAAGAGGAAGTGCATTTTCAGATTTTAAATTTAAAATTGCAAGGTCAAAATATTTTTTCTTCTTAATTACATGCACAGATTAATTGTTCACAACAAAACTAGCAATGTGAGCTAACAAAAAAAAAATCATACGGATAGCTTTAATTTAATTTGTACTTTAATGCAAAAAATAACAATAAATAAAGAGAAACATTTGTATTGTGCAAAATCGGACAACTCTTGAACTTTTTACTCACACTTTCTCAGTCAAGTGTTAATAAAGGGGCAATGTAAACAAGTGAACAAACTTAGATCTGTAGAATTCAACATATTATGCACCACAATCAGTAATAGTAAAAGTTTGTGGTGTTTATTGACCCATTTTCTTTATGGTTTACTCATTTTTTCCTGATTTAAGAAATTATTGATGTGAATGAAATTCATACTTCAATTAAAGAACCAATGCCAATATATTTGCCCTTATTTGATTTAAATATTTTTTAAGAAATGCTCTATAACACTCTGTTTCCCACTGTAAACACCAGAATGAATGCTGTGAACAGACTGTTCCTTCCCACTGTTGGGAGAGAAAAACAAAGCATGCGAACACATTTCACCTGCTGTGTTAATTTGATATGTTAAGGGGCAGTGCAGCAGAGCTGGATTGCATTGTCTGAAAGAGCAGAACTGTGGCGCTCACTGAGATGTTAGCCAAGACTTGTCAGTGCGGCGTTGAGCTGGAAGGGTTTGTTAGGCTCATTAGTGCTTCAGTATCAGCGGCAACTAATCAAATAAAAGGCCAGAGCAAAGAGCACTGAGGCGACTCTCTGGCTCAACTGCACACAGTAAATGCAAATCCTCCTCCCACACTAGCAAATGAGGACAACAAGTGGTCAATTAATTCATATACAAGACATCGACTATTAAAATTACAGCCACTATCAAGAATGGAAAATAAAAAATAAGCTAAAACACCCGAGTCAAAATGTTCCATTTTTCGGTCCTGTGTGTAAATGTAAAAATTAAAAATAAAGTGAAACATTTGTATTGTGCAACAGACAACTCTTCGAGGTTTTTATTTATTATTTTAGGTAATTTGACAATTCATCACCATCAAGTTAGTGTTCACAGGTTTTAGTGTTAAACTATTTACAAATATTAAAATTCATTCTGCTGAATTAACAGACTATAGTAACAAAACAAATGACAACATTTGCTAATACTGATGTGATAACAGACATACAGCAAATCACAAGAAATAATCCAGCTAAACAAACAATAAACTAGGAAATACGTTATCCCTAATTTTAATAGAAGCTAGATTTTTTTTTTAATTTACACTACCCTTTATATGTTTATTAAAACTAAGATTATTTTATTACAATTCATAAAATATTTCACTTCGTTTTCAAAGGGGCCTATTATGCCCCATTTTTCAAGATGTAAAATACGTCTCTGATGTCCCTAGAGTGTGTATGTGAAGTTTCAGTTCAAAACAACTCCCAAGTAATGTTTTATAACCTTTTGAAACTGCCCCTTTTAGGTTTTGATACTAATTGTGCCATTTTGGTGACTGCCACTTTAAATTCAAATGAGATTGTGCTTGCAGCCCACTTATTCAAAAGAGGGTGGAGCTACAAATGCCTATGCATCAGCATAGTGGCAGATTTAAAAACAAGAACTTCCTATGCTTATGAGGAACAGATCGTCACTAATAGCCGAGGCTTCCCCCTCTGATGACATGTACAAAGTGTTTCTATAGACTGTTTTTATGAAGTGTGATAAGAAAATAAAATTAGTACATTTTTACCATTAGAAGCTGATTATATTGACAGACTGTTGTCGCACACCTGTGTTTAAACCCCTTATAAAAGTGATTTTTGCATAATAGGTCCCTTTAAATGAAATTAAGTAGGCATATCGCTAGAGTAGAGATTTTAATAAACAGAAAAACAAACTTTAAATACCCCAAACTGAACGATAAACTGAACAGATATATAGACACGTATATATGCATTTATGTATTTGCCCTGATTAGGCAAGTGAGAGTTAACACTCCTCAACAATTCATGTGTTATTCAACAAAAGAAAACCCTAACTGCACTTTTTACATGCTGTGTAAATCGTACAGAAACAACGATTCCAATCAGAGCCACTCATCACCAAGCAAAACATTTTTCAAAGAGCACAATGAAGCATGCTGTTACTGTACTACATTCACCAACAACATTAGCCCTCATTAAAACTTGTCACAAGGGTTACGCAATTTATAAAACAATTATTGTGATAACAGTACCTGCAATTTCCATACAGCAGACGTGTGATGAATTATTATTTTTTTTTTTTTAAGTGCCAAGCATCTTTGTACCCAACTCCCCAGATGGTGCTATTGGTTAGACCAGGGGTGCCCAAACTCTGTCCTAGAGGGTCGACGTCCTGCATATTTCAGTTCCAACCACAAGTAGACAAACCTGAACCAGCTAATCAAGCTCCTTCTAGGTATACTACAAAACTTCCAGGCAGGTGTGTTGAAGGAAGTTAGAGATAAACTATGCAGTACACCAGCCCTCCAGGACAGAGTCTGGGCACCCCTGGGCTGAAAATAAATAGTAAAGCCAGGATTATTAATATGAAAACAGTGAATAAAAATCTAAATATCTGATATTCATAGAGTTTTTAAAATGTTCGCACCTCAAAAGTTAAATTTCATCCTGAATTAGATTATAAAGCATCAATTGCCTGTTTATTTCAGTATGATCATAACATAAAATATTTTTTTAAGGAAAAAGTTGGCACCCTAGTTGGCACCGTGATGAAAGGTAAAAAATAAATTAAAAAAATCATAGATTCAGCGTCATTTACAAGCATCTGGCCTGAGAAACCCTCCGGTCAGCTTTCAGAATAAAAAGGTCATTATTAGCATGCCGGTGTTTGATGTTGTTCTAATACTGCTGGGTCCATTATGCTCAGCTGACACAATGCATTTTTCACGAATGAAAACTGAGTGCATCATCTTGCCCTTTCCATTTGATCAGTATTCATTTATTCATACATTTGTACAAGGCTCCTCAGGGCCTGGCAATGGGAAATATCACTCTTTTCTTTGGACACAAAAGCAATTGAGGATGAACGCAAAGATTCATGGCTCATAATTCACTCCGTTCTGAAAGCAAGAATGAGGGCAATGAGGAGTAAAACTGGTTTACCGTAAGCATGGGAGTGGTGAGAAGCCCCCAGGCGAAGAACTCCAGGAAAATAACCACCACAGCATGGTAGACACTGGGCTCTCCAATCCCCTGTGGCTAAACAAGGAGGGTTACAAAACACAGGAAGAAGAAATTTGAACGTATGAACAAGAAAACAAATGAGATGGGACATTATACACATTACAGACAGAACAAATATAATTTTATCCACAAGATGCTTTTATTACAACCATTAAATACACAATATTGCATGCAAGAGTGCAAAGGGCCCACAATTCTAGACTGCCCTTATCTAGTGCACTGTTAAAGCTTTTATTTTTGGAAAACAAACATCGGATGGATGCCTTGATCTAAAATCAACCCACAATAATCTTATTGAAATTGAGCACACAGAACATTGAAAGTGACTTCACGGTACACAGGTATAAAATGTTCAAGGCAAGAAATTTGTAAAAATAGTAACTATTGAATTGGGATATGGTGTGGATCTTCAATTCTAGATCTATTATGCAAAACCTTCAAATTGATTTCCGAGAGTTTCAAGCTAATCACTATAATTGTATATACTGCAAATGATTAGAAAACACTGGTTATGTACAGCATAATTTGGTAGTGTAAAACCCTCCTACATTGCTGGACTTGAAAAAACATGTAGTCTTTTGTAAATTACAGAGGATTGGTTGATGAATGAATGCTTACTTTCATAGAAAACATATCATTTAGCCTGGTACAAACAGATCCCTCATCAGCACTTAACTATTTGCCCAGGGTTTTCGCAACCCGAAAGGAGAATGCTGGTCAAATCTGTTGAAAATCAGTGATTAAATTAAATGTAACATGTAAATTAAACATTTATCCAATTAAAAATTAAATATTGATTTATGCAAATCAAACTGATCTAATAGAATCAAAATTACAGAATTAATCCAATATTTCATTCCCAAAAACTGACTTGGTTCTTTGAGTCTAGGTGTCTCAACAGTAGAAATACAAGACACACCTGTTGGTCAATTTCCAGATGTCCCTTGTGGGCTTATTACAATGCTTGTCAATAAAATTGGTCACCATCTTGATCAGGATTTGAATGTTATTAAGTTTAAATCACATAATTACTTATGACAAAACACTTTCTACTGAATAAAATTAGTTCTGTAAAGTATTTATTGTACTCTGAAAAGAAAAAACTAAACATTTGATTATGTAAATGACATACAACTCAAAAACAGCATTTTATTTCTAAGCTACAGCCAATGTGTCAATGTTAAGATTGGTTCGTCAGTTATAAAATTTAAAACCTGCCAATATATATCTCTGCATCTCTAATTTCAGGAGATAACTAATTAACTTTAATGGAACAAAGAACGTGCAAAAGTGTTGATAAATTATTAATATAAAATCTCACTGTATACTTGCATAAGTATTTTAAAATATATTTTTATTTTCTAATAGCTAAATTATGCACAGCAAACAAAGTTACAAATACAAAATACACTATCAATCAACAAAACAACATTAAAAGCACACCAATGTCAATAAAACAGGGGTCTAGGAAGGTGTTTTCTAAAATGACAACAGTGCCATAGAATACAAATACAGGTTATCATGTGAATACATCATAGTTGATTCCTCCAGACAACATTTGACAGGTCATCACACGTCTTTAAATTCTAACGCTAAATCGACTCCTCATTTTAAAACATAAACATAAAAAACACGTCACTCTTATGAAGCACACATCCGTTGAGCTGTCAAACAGACCAGATGTCATTAAAAGCATGAAGGGACACTCGCTTTTATCGCTAATGGTCATCATAAAGAAGGTTTAATATACATAATTCATTATCCTATTTTCATCCTTCTGGTTTAACTTTCAAGTGATTAGTTCGATATACAAGAGCAAGCCATCATCGATGTGGCTGGTTTTCACGCCAGCTGGCTTCTTGTTTTCACTGTTGGCTCACTAATGAATCTATTGTCTCTCATAGATTTCCGTTCACTTCACCGTATAATAGAGATATACAAGTTTACATCATAAACCAAATTAAATCACCACAGTGTGTGTGACAGGTTGCCACTTAATGAGTTGTTACAGCTCATCTTGTGAAAACACTGGTTTAGCCTGCTAGCCCTGACTAGCATATGGCTAACTGCCATAGAGAAATGTTTTACTCACTGTGCCTCCATCTTTAATGATAATTTTCTTTGCTAGAAGAATGCTGCGGTTCAGCCGCTTTTTCTTCTTTTTCTCTCCAGTCATTGTTAACTTATATCCATTCTTGTTTGTGGGAGCTGGACCTGCGAGGTGTGGCTAAATATCACAGTTTACCGTTAGCATCCACGCTAAAATACGCGACTTCCTGTCCCTCTCATCGTTGCGGGGAGTCCCGCCCATGTTTGAGAATACTGATCTCCGATTGGTCGATGTCACACGGGAGTGGTTTTCTTGGTGGTTTGATTGGTTGACTGTCTCGCCCGTGCGAGTGAACCCAAAGGGCTTATTACCATAATCGGGTACACAAAACAATGAGGAATCCCTGTGTCTAGTAAACTGCTGACTGTTCTGCTGTTTTTATTGTGTTATCTGCACAGACTGGGTTTCGTCGGACAAAACAATCTGAGATGTTATTTAAAACAAATGACAGATATTCACAATCGTTTATATTGGATAAACTTTATATTGGATATCTTAAATGATGACAGTCAAATTAAAAATCATTTTGATATTTCCACATAAAATCGACAGAGTCAAGATTACAGGTGTCTTAAAACGTTTTCATATTTACATTTACAATCTACATCACAGACCGACTAGTTTCAACACCTGTTGTAACTATTTCTCCTCACTATCTCTATGGCCCACACGCAACAGAGACAAGATACAGAACATCTTTTATGACACAAATTGACTGAGCATATTGTCAGAATGTGACAATAGATTTTAACAATAACAAAAACGTGTCTCATCTTGGAGCAGTGCACTAGGAAGTGATCATCTGATAACCAACATCACGTTTCCTCATAAAAACAGGTTTTAACAATATAAAAATATTCACACAAGATTCATTAGGTCTTTTTCACTGAGAACGCACTGGAGTTTCAGAACTATTTACACCACATACAGCAGTTTCACATAAAACAATCAATGCTAAGGTTATGAAGAGGAGTTTTCTACACTTTCCTGATTTTGAAAAGAACGAAGATTGAAATCTAACATGCACCTATAAACACATTTATATAGGCTCAGTTTTAAACAACCAAAAGCTTAGAAGGGTTATAAAGCAATGCTTAAATAATGCTAGCAACACATCACACAGAACGATAATGGCTTTAAATGTACTTTTTAAAAAAATCATTGGTTTTGTTCCTGAATGCAGTCTACAAACACAGGAGGTGCTCTATGACACAGGCATCAAACTCAGTTCCTGGAGGGCCACAGCTCTGCACAGTTTACCTTAATTAAAACATACCTGTTCAATCTAATTGAGCGCTTTAAGCTTGTTTGATGCCTACAGATAGGCGTGTTAAAGCAGGGCTGGAACTAAACTCTGCAGGGCCCCTCCAGGAACTGAGTCTGACACCCCAGCTCTAAGACATGAATACAGCCTTTGACTCATTCCTCAAACCGGGTGTTTATAAGATCAGAAACGGAACGCTGACAGTTGCATGAATACAAATATTTGCATACAGATTATAGATTCCAGATTGTGTTCAGTGTGGTGTTGCCCGAGGTCAATCCTCCTCATCTATAAAAGGAATGTCAAGGTCCGAAAATCGTCTCTTGCCCTGATCGCCTGTAGAAACTGCAGATTCTGGGATGCTTTGCTTCTGATTGACAAACATAGACTGGACTCCATCTCTACGTGAGGCAGATTGAGTTTGATTTCGGCCCTCAGTTGGCTGTTTGCTCCCTGTTTTGGTATCAGGTGTTGAGCCAGGAGCTTTAGCAGGTTTCTCTGGCTTCGAGCATTTCAAGGCATCATTCGCTGAAAAAGATGCATTGGATTAACCACTGAGTACTTAATACATTTAAATACCATGCAGTAAAAAAAACATATGCATATTTCATATTTAATGTGAAAGCAGCAGAGCAAACCCATGGTTATAGACACAGCATGTTAAAAAAAAACAACTCAAGCACAATAAACAGCTCACCGCAGTTGCAGCAAATCCAAGCCCTCTCTAACAGCGAGCATGCAGGGTGTCCGAGGATATTGTATTTAAAATGCTCTGTACCTCAGTACTGACCTTCCAAGCCCAAACTCGAAAAATGATCTTCTAGCAGACTTTCAGAGCTGACTAATGACTCAGAGTCCACGTTCTCAGCGTCAGAGCTGTCCCGGTCAAACTCAGGCAGTGTGTAGGCCAAATTGTTCCTAAATCGCAACATTCCTAATATCAGTACCAACTAATTCTTTGTCCTACAGAACATCACAGAGGTTTGAACATATAAAATAAAGATTTCACATTTTAAATATATATATTTTTTTTCTTTAGGAGAAGCAATTAACAAAACATTAAAAAAAAAAAAAAAAAAAAAAAAAATTGAACTTTTAACCAAGCAACTCACTTTTCCTTCTTAATGGACTTGATCCGCTCAAGCAGGTTCTTTTCGATTTCAAGCTCAGCTCTGTCCTCTGAGAAAGCATCTGAATCTTGTTCAGGCCGTATAAATATCTGGTGGAAAGTGTAAAATTAGAGTTACAAGATGCACTTTGCAAGCTTTCCTTGTAGAAAGTTAAGTTAGATTAAAACGGATTAAAAATACAAGCACCGCATGTGGCTGATTAGTGAACTGCAACAAAGGTATAATTCACTCAAAATTGCTTATTCATTCTCCACTTGTTACAAACCCAAGTGTCTCTCTTCTGTTGAGCACAAATGAAGATACTGTATGCTGAAGAAAAAAGCAGCCATTTTAATATTTTTTGTTCTTTGGATGTAAATGGCTTTTCCAAACATTCATAAATATATCTTGCTTCATGTTCAACAGATTATAGAAAACCATAAAAGTTTAGACCGCGAAACCCTGTTCTTGGAGATCTACCTTCCTACAGAGTTCAAACACACCTTATCCAATTAATTAGGATTGAAAAGCACTTTATAATTACAGGCAGGTGTGTTTGATATGGGTTGCAACTGAAATCTGCAGAAAGGTAGATCTCCAGGAACAGGGTTGAGCACCCCTGGTTTAGACCCACTTGAATGTACGTTTTCATTAAAGTGTTGAACTACGCTTGCACTCACACATATTTCAACATGTTGTGTGAACTTGCATACGTTTATTTATTTTATGCAATAAGCCACAAAGGCTTTGTTACACTGCAAAATTCATCATGACAGGGTATCTAAAATACCCAGAACAAGTATATATAACATACAAAAAGTAATGAAAATATTTAAAGTATATTTTTGAGTGGTTCAGTGCTTTTAAAAAATCACTGCCAAACAAAATATTGTGTATGAAAATGCTATTTTATTAACCAGAATCATGAAGTATCATCATTCCAATGACAGAATAAATTCCTGAGATACAAAGTTTGTTTATAATAGCATTCTAATATGTTAATTTTCATATTTTCTTTATTTCTTATTTTCATAACTGAGCCTGGTTTCTCTCAAAGATTTTTAATTCTTCACTTTCGCCAATTGGTGAAGTATTTTCCTCGCCGCTGTCGCCACTGGCTTGCATGGTTCGTGACATGTAGGGCTGCGCATCGATGGATTAATCTTCAGTGTTTGGACTCTCAGCAGTGAATAATAAAATACACTGAACTAAACTAAAATGAATTTCAACACTGAAAACTGGACTGACACTGTTTCAATTTTTTATATGCATGTGAAGCTGCTTTGACACAATCTACATTGTAAAGCGCTATACAAATAAAGATGAATTGAATTGGATTGAATTGAATTATTTGGTGCTCAAGGAACATATGGTGCATTGCGAATAAAGCATTTGTTGCAACTGCAAGCTTCAAAAAACAGCATTTACTTTAATATTTCTTTAGGTAGCAATCTTTATTTGGACTTTTTTTATAAGCATTACATAAAAAACATTTTATTTTGCAACTAATTATATGAGGCTTCTCTTACCGTGTTCTGTCTCCTGAGCTTGAGCTGTTGAACAGCCATTGCTTCTGCACTTTCCAACTGCTGAATTTCTTCCATTTTCTGATTATAGCGCCTTATTTGCTCCTTAATCACAATTTCCACACAACTGCACATAAAAGATACCCACAAAAAAATATGTGAGGCCACAAAGTTCAAATCTATTCAAAGAACGTTTTGCCACATACGCGTTAAACAGTGACACAAACTGTTTTTAAATTCATTGCACCTTTTTATGTTTATCATCAACCACAAGAAACCACAAAAAGAAAATAAGCTGGTCATGAAAAAAGACAAACAGACTGAAATAATTCTCACAGGGTGGTCTTGTTTATATCTTTCATACTGAGGAGAGGGTCAGATGAATCCGGGCAGCGCAGAATGCAGGGTGCAAACACGATAGCCAGAGAGTCAGCCGACATTCTATTGTGCTCTTCCTCTTTTGCCACTCTAAACAGAAAGATTAAATTAGGCAATGCACAAGTCTAAAACGTCTAATTCTCATGCCAGTTATGTAATAATTACTTCACAAGATGAAAAATTAGCCTCTCGAGAGTAGAGATGTTTGAGGAAGGTAGCTCTTCTAATTTCCGATATATAGCGCGCAACCGCTCGGATGTTTCTGGCAAATCTGGAACGGAAAGAATATATTTCTTTTATAACATAACATGTGTGGCATTTTTATTTAGCCTTCGCATCCAAAAGTGCATGTGGTCAAGACCTACCCACAGCATACAGGAAGTCATTGTAGAGGCTGTATGTCATAAGTGGGTCGGGTAATTCCCGTAACCACTGTTTGACCAGGCCGGTGACGGTGTGGATGGGGTAAGTGTCAAGACTGACAGTGTGTGGATCTGAGGGAGGGAAAAAAAACAAAAGGTTTAGTTCAAAAAGTGCACGTTATGCTTTTTTCTACATTTTGGAGGAGGTCTCCTATAGTACAAAAGACTTACATTTATTTAAGGTTCTAAAATCTGTAATTATCTCTTTCTCTTTATTTCAGCATCAATGAAAAATATTGTCCCACAAAGTGAAATACCGTTATGGCTTTGAATTTTTTCCTGTTCTATGTAAAGCAGCTCTGACAGGATCTACATTATATAAAGCTCGTCTCTATAAGCAATGATGACTGTCCTGATCATTTATTTAACCCTTTGCCAATGAAGATTGTCATTCCTATCTCTTTCATCTAAAAAGTAATTAAGTTTGAGGAAAACGTGTCGGATTTTACTTAACATAATGAACTTCTTTCTTGATGAACTTCTAAACTGCAATTTCAGTGCGTTTACAAGAGCTCTGAATGACCCCAGTTGAGAAATAAGAGTGTTACCATTTTTCCTAATTAAAATGACCATTTATATACTTTTTCAAAGAAGAGCTTGAATGTCAGCTAGTGCAGAAGATCTATCGTGGTTAAAGAGAAAGTTCTCTCTTCTCTTCACTTTCCCTCAAGTGGTTCCAAAGCTTAACAAGTTTCTTTCTTCTGCTAAACAGACAAGATATTTTAATGAAAGCT
>CAIGQQ010034181.1:2791002-2802191 GCA_903798035.1 Danio albolineatus | reverse complement strand
TATATATACATATATATATATTTTTTTTACTTTGAGAACATAGCCTCTGACAGTGAAGACTGATCAAATCTCACTTTTACCTTTCTCTAGTTTTTGGTGAAGCTCTTTGGCTCGGCAAGCGGCGCCAGACTTGCGGTAGATGCCCTCTGTGTATAGTCCATTCATTTCAACATGCACTAGCATCTTCTCTATGATGAAGGGCACAGAGTCTGCTGTGTGGACCAGGACACAAACAGGAACGCCAAAGTGGAGGTTGTGCTCACCTTCTTTCTGAATAACGCAAATGTACAAATAAACTGTAATTATTAAACACCTCTTTCATTACAGACTAATCTTCTGTAACGGGTTGAGTACACAATGGCAGAATGATTATAATATACAATTGAAGTCAAAACTATTAGCCCCCAATTGGTTTTCTTTTTCAAATATTTCAAAAATGATTTTTAACAGAGCAAGGAAATTTTCACAGTGTTTCCTAAAATATTTTTTTACTTCTGGAGAAAGTCACATTTGCTTTATTTTGGCTAGAATAAAAGCAGTTTTTAATATTAGCAGTCAATATTATTAGCCTCCTCACGCAATATTGTTTTTCAGATTGAAAAAATATATATATATAAAAGGGGGTAATAATTCAGGAGGGCTAATAATTCTGTGTGTGTATATACACAATTGAAGTCAAAATTATTAGCCCCCCTGAATTATTAGCCCCCCTGTTAATTTTTTCCCCCAATTTCTGTTTAACGGAGAGATTGTTTCAACACATTTCTAAACCTAATAATTTTAATAACTAATTCCTAATAACTGAGTTATTTTATCTTTGCTATATCTTTGACAGTACATAATATTTTACTAGATCTTTTTCAAGATACTAGTACTTAGCTTAAAGTGACATTTAAAGGCTTAACTAGGTTAATTAGCTTAACTAGGCAGGTTAGGGTATAATGATGGTTTGTAATGTAGTCTAGTGGAAAAAATAGCTTAACGGGGCTAATAATATTGACCCTAAAATTGGTTAAAAAAATTAAAAACTGCTTTTATTCTAGCCAAAATAAAACACTTAAGAAAACATATTATCAGACATACTGTGAAAATTTCCTTGCTCTGTTAAACATCACTTGGGAAATATTTAAAAAAAGAAAAAATAAATAAATCAAAGGGGGGCAAATAATTCTGACTTCAACTGTATATACACTTATATATGCAATCCATCAATACTATGCGGTGTAATATTGCAGCAGTTCTCACCTTTCTGCCACAGTGAGTTGTACAATTTATTGTTATCTTGCTCAGACACTTCTTATGACACACCATTTTGCAAGCTGAAATAGAAAATGCAAAATGAAAAATCACAGAATCCTTGTCAGCTTCCACTGGTCAGTGAAAAGGATTGTAAATACTTACCACTGCACATGAAGGCCTTTTCCATTCCCCATATGTATGAGGTGCACTGGTCACATGATTGCATAATAGTCACCTGGTATGTGCTAAATGAGTGTCCCAGTGGGCTGTCAGGCTTACAGAAAAAGAAAAAAACAATAAACAAGGTGAGAAGAGGTGCAAATAAATATTCTTAGCTCATATATTATAAACAGAAATGTGCTTCTGCTTTGTGAAAATAACTTACATATGCCTCTCTTTTAGATTTTCTTCTATTTCTTTCTTTAACCTGAAAAACAGACAAAGAGGCATATAAGATAAACTCAAGAACAACAGACAACTCAGTCAGGATCAAATTCGAATGTTGTTTCATATTTTCTTAAACACACCACTTACACGTTTGAGGTCAGTAAGATTTTATGGAAGATTTATGTAAGGACACAATATATTAATCAAAAGTGACACTAAGGAGAGTAAGGACTTTTACATTACAAAAGATGTAGATTCACCAGTGATAAAAAAAATTAGATCAGACATCAGATCAGACTATTAGAACATTGGGGTTTTTAAAATGGGCCATATTACACTGAAAACTGAAGTAATGGCAGCTGAAAATTCAGTGTTACAATAATTAAAAAATATATAACAAAATTATTGTTTTATTGTATTTTTAAACAACAAATCTAGCCTTGGTTATCTTGAGAGACATTTAAAAAATAATAAGATTTGTGGGAAAAGGATGAAAATATGATTAAATCTGTCATTTACGAGTTATATTGTAGGTAGCATTTTAGTGCAATTAACATATGATACAATTCTATGGAAACCCACTAATCTGCAAGCCCAGATTTAACAATAATGTCTTAAAATCATGTCTTTGCAGAACAAGACTTCAAAGGGCATCAATACAGTTTAAGTTAAGTTACCTTACAAGGCTCTACACCAGGTCAGTTTTTATATCTTTATTTTTTTTAAATGGAGCATACGACCATAAAAACCGAAGTAATGGCAGCAGTAATGAACAAACTCCATGTTCAAATAACTAATAATAAATAATAATACAATTACTGCTTAATTGCATTTTTAAATAACTAATTTAGCCTTAAAACATATATATAATAACATTAATAATAATAATAATAATAATAATAATAATAATAATAATAATAATAATAATAATAAAGAGACATATTTAAAAAAAATAATCCTACAACACTAAACTAGAATGGTGCATAACACGAGAAAAATAGCAGACCTGTGTGAAAATGATAAAAATGTGATTAAATCGGTTGTTAAAAAATGATTCACTCGGTTAAGTGCAATTAAAATATGATACAATATTTTATTGTGGAATAATCCACTAATCTGCAGACCCAGATTTAAGAATAATATGGCTTCTATCTCAAAACCATATCTGATCCCAACAAGACTTTAAAGGCCACCATGACAGTTTACCTTACAAGGCTCTGCGTCTATTCGTTTGAGCTCCCCCCTGATAAATCCATCCAGAACCGATTGGAAAAGATTTACCACCAAGGGCACCTCAGATGCTTTCTTCTTCCCTGCGAGACTGTCCACCTTTTTCTGGTAACCAGACATCAGGACTTTATAGCCAATATTGGGATTCTTTTGGGCATAAGAAAACAGATTATTACCAACAACTGCTATCAGTGTGAACATTACCTCCTAAAAATATGAGCTTAAGGTGAGAGATGGGCACAGAAAAACGTACAGAGATGGAGTACATGCTTTTGATGGTCTCTCTGAACTGCGTGGTGGCTGTGAAGAAGATTTTTTCCGTCTCTGAGAGCTCCTTTGAGCGGGTGCTTAGATCGTTCATCTAGATTTAAAACCACACCACAGATTGAGTGATTTGAGCAATGAACACTAACACCCAAGACTAGAAATTTAGCTTTGCCTCTCGGAAAGCAGATGAAGATCATAAACATGAACACAAACCTGATTTCCCAGGAACTCATCCAGGTGGCGTAGTTCGTTGGTGTTGGTGATCTCTCTGTCCAGAGAAGCATTCCACTTCTCCTGGGTGCGAGTAGCTCGGCTGATTTTAATGGTGGGATTGCGACGGGCTCCAGGATATGTGCCTGAGTTTTTGGCACGTGAAGAATGGGACTGAGATCCACTGGCTTTTGGCCCCAAGAAAAACATTATAACATTAAACATTTACTCCATACTACATCATACAGATTTTCAACATATTTCTTTATTTAATCACTTAGATATTATTAAAATAATTGATAGAGAAATATTTATTAACATAAATAATACAGAACGGGCCTTAATGAATAATTCAACCTAGTGCCTGTCTTTCTGCCAATGTCTTCACAACACACTGGGGATCAAAATTAGAGAACAGCCTACAATTTGCTAAAAGTCAAGGTCACTGCTTAGTCCTGTTCGAAGTTATCCTAACTACAATAAAAAAGCAAATGTTTAAACAAATGACAAATATTATGAAGCACAGTACAAACAAAAAATTAAATGGGACAATTAAAAATGAACATTGATAAAAATAAGATATCACTTTAAGATCAGCCCAGTTTTTGGTCTAACTCTGCACCTGGTGCTAATATCTTTCATTATCGGACAAAACTTTTCTTTCTTTTTTTTTCTGACTTTGCAAAACACTTAGCGGTTTCTAAAGTGGCAGCAGGTTGTCCAGATGAAGGTCAAAGAGATGAGCCTTTCAGCCATAGCAAGAACCTAAATCTGAAAATCTCTTGCTGCTAAAGATATGGCTAAAACCACTAGTCTGTGGTTTGTCAGCGCAATGTAAAGAGACTGGTGAAGAGTGGAGCAAGTGGAGAACAGTGAGACAGATTTGTAAAGTAATTCAAAGAAAGAGCATGTGCTCCTAAAACTGCTTTACCTTCAGAAATTTGAACTGTATTGCATTACATTACATTTAACTGTAGTATATTGTTAATATTGCTAAAAAAATCTATTCTTTGATTTTGATGATTGATTTTTAATTTCCATATTGCTTTACAAATTTGGTCAATTCTGCACAGAACCTGAAAATGATTATTAAATTGTTAATAACCTAGTTCCTCGTGTTCTGCCAAAGTCTTCGCCATAGTAATATTTCCATCCTGGGGTGTCAAACGCTTCTTAAAATACTTTAGGAATCCCTTTCTACAAGACAAGAACACAGCAATCTCATCAAACATAAGTTATACATATATACAAAAAACATAGAAATATATATATATGTATGTATATAGAAATGATCAGTCTATAATTTCAATGGTAGGTTTATTTGAACAGTGAGAGACACAACAATAACAAAACAAAAAAATCCAGAAAAGTGTGTTTTTAAAAAAAGTTAGAAATTAATTTGCATCATATTAGTTGTGCTATTCCAAATAAATGTTAAAACAGTAACATGAGTGATTACCTTTCTGGTGTAATGGATGGTGCAATAACTTCCTCACTTGGGGATCTATTGGAAAAGGGAAAACACCCATCGGCTTCTACAGGCGACTGGATCTGAAAGGCCAAAGATTTTTTAAGATATCCAAAATGATTATCATGAGACTACAGAAAAAATAAACTCAATTTCACTCAGCAGAATCCTGAACCTTTGACAATCATTCCAATCAACAATGCACATACTGTAATGTAATAAGCTCTGACAGCATATACTGTGCCACACTGTAACCCATTGTCCCACCATGCATTCAGATCAGCAGACCAAGCACATACAGGTCAAGAAAAAAGCAAGACAACATTTAAGCAGATGCAAAACAACAGTTTAAGTGACAACCGTTTAGCCAAGAATGTCCTGTAACCATAAAGTTCAGTAATACGGCAAATTGATTGGGCTTATTTTCCCCAATTAGTGCCACCACCAGTATTACACCTCCCACTCGGCAACCCGAAATCCATGTTGACCTTTTTTGCTACGAGTTATTAAATTTAAACAATATTTTCAGATCGCTGTACGAAGTCTGTATTGTTAAACCTGCACAAAATCTGACAAATACTGTTAAATTAGTTGGTAAAGCCGAAGTATTCACCATTGTGAGATAATAAATAAATAAGAAACTTAAATTTCACAAAAGCAGATACTAAGGCTGTTTAAGCTTGAAATCAGTTTTGAGGAAGTGAGTGCTACATAAACACACTGTAAAAAATATTTGTAAATGAACAGTTTTCAGTATTTGGTGATTCATGTTTTTTTTCTTCACTTTATTTATTCTTATGATTTGCATTATGGGATTCCAGATCTTTTTTTTTTTTTAAAGCTTTTGATGTTGAAAAGTGACTCTTGTTGATATTAATAGTTTGAAGTGATATATTGTCTGTGCTTGTGTTGTAAATTACAATACTAAAACCTGGTAACAAACTGTCAGCACTTTCTATGTTATTTACAGGCTTGATTCTCTCTATATTATTTCTTAAACAATATTTTGTCTCAAACTACTAAAAATGCCAATTAAAGTCACTTTGGTAATCTGCAGTATTGAATTCATTCATTCGTTCATTTTCCTTTGGCATAGTCCCTTATTTATCAGTGTTTGCCAGAGCAGAATGAACCATCAACTACTCTGGCATGTCTTTTACACAGCGGATGCCCTTCCAGCCATAACCCAGTACTGGGAAACACCCATACACTCTTACATTCACACACACACTCATTCACTTTGGTCAATTTAGGAGCCAGTTTAGTCCAATTCACCAATAGAGCATGTTTTTGGACTAGGGCTGTGCATAATGGACAAAATAATAATATTGCAATTTTAGAACAAATATTGCGATTGCGATTTTATTTGCGATTTTGGCAGCTGTTTTTGCTTTTTCAAACAAGCTACATACACACATTCTACAGGTATCCAGTGCACAAGAAGTGCATAACAAAACCTTTCACAATGAAATGACATAGTATTAAGTTTACTAAATAAAACTATAGTAAAATTGTCTTAAAACAGACAACATAAAATAAATGAAGGTTAACTAACCTCAACTCTAGTTAAACATATACTGTACACAGTAGTACTAACTGCTTAATAAACAAAACTGTAATAAATAGTCTTAAAAACAGACAACATGAAAAAATAAAGATGAACTGACCGCAATTCTAGTCATAACAATAATTAAAAACGAACATAAATAACTTTGTTGTGCGCAGAGTGAGCTCTGATTGGTTAACATCTTTCTCCCGCTCAGCTTAGCGGTAATTGCCCGGTGTGCTGTATCAACCCTGATTGGTTAACATATTAAAATAATGCGCACAAGAATGTGAACAAAAATCTAATTCAATTAATAGATAAAATTGCAGCCTTGTGCGATTTAGAAATTGCATGTGCTTAAATCGTGATTTTTTTTTTGCGATTTCGATTAATTGCACAGCCCTACTTTGGACTACGGAGGAAAATATTGAATTTTCAACACCAAAAGTTGACAGAGAAGAAATAAAACTCCAATAATGCAATTCACAACTGTTAATAAACAGAAAACACAGTGTGAATCACAAAATTCAGAACACATGTTAAATAACGGATATTTTTTACAGTGAAGTTAATATAAAATAGAAAGTAACGTGTAATTGAACATGTAAACTAGTGTATTAGTTTGTGCAATTAGTATTTTAAAAGATGGACTTTTCCACTGCTAAAATTATACAAATCACTGAAGTCAGAAAATTATTGTCCATTTTCAGGCATATAGAGTCAAAACTTTAAAACATATCTGCAACCTAACAACCACAAAACATTGTTTTTCGTCAACTGCATTACTTACAGCATAAGCACAACTAGCAACATCCTCAGAGTTTATGTGTGGTGTCAAATAATACAAAAAAGGTCAGAAACCAGCTTCCAGTCTGAAACATCAAAGAAAAGGACGAGCCTGGTTTCCAAAGAAAAGTCTCCACATTGAGCTAATGCTGATTCTGCGATGTTAGCTGTTGCGTGCAAAAGCAGCTGTTGTACAGTAAATGGGTCATCTTTTACCACAGTCTCCAGTACCACGGGGATACCGGACTGGTTTGGAGTAGCGGGGCTTATGGGAGGTAGGGGAAAACTCCAGTACGCCAAGTCACTTAGATCCAAATGATCCACCTTCAGCCCGCTGCGGGGACGCGCTAGCCGACGCTTGTGTTTGAGGCGCTTACGGTTCTCAACCATAACCTATGACACGTGAACTAGTTTAGGTGGAAAATAAGTGACCTGTACCTGCTGATCCAGTCATTTAAAATACACATAGCACCTACTGTATGAAATTCTCTCAACATACACCAGTGTTCAACAGTTTAGGGTATTCTATGTTTGCCAAGGCTGCATTAATTTACTAAAAATAAGTCTTTATTGTATCTTTTTTTTTAATGTTATTTAATTTGTCCATGCTATATAAAAGCATTAAATGTACCGTGGCCGAGAGAGCTTAATGCGCTGTATTTACAAAATTGTTAGAAAACACATGCAATTACAAACACCAGCAAATTAAGAAAAGATCTTCATCTGTTTGACAGAAAAGGTGTCGCAAATCCTCACAATGCAAACACATTAAGAAAACATGCTGCAAGTTCTTAAATTGCAGCACGTTAAGCTCACTCAGCCACTGTATGAAGGAGACCTATTATGCATTTTACAAAATGTAATACAAGAATCTAATGATCACAAAACGTGTTTGTGAAGTTTCAGCTCAAAATATCCACAGAACATTAATTATATCATGCTGTTGATGGCAAATTTTAAGTGGAAGAAAAAAAACATGCTGTTTTTTTGCTGGTCTCTTTAAATGCAAATGAGCTCATGTTCTCTGCTCTCTTTTAAGGAGAAGGTGGAGCCTACAACCATGTCTAGGACATGTCTTATTAACCAGGGGTTGCCACAGCAGAATGAACTGCCAACTTATCCAGAATATGTTTTACGTGCTTTTAACACATCTACCATGCTTATGTGTTGTTGCAGTTCTTCATAATCATGAACGCATAATAGCAGCAACATGCACAACCAAGGAGCTCACACAGATAGGCGTCAGATGACTATATAATAATACACACAAGGTTAAAGCTGAAACTGCAGATTTGTGGAAACTGCATAAAAAAACGTCAAGTGGATTTTAACCATTTAACTATACTATAGACATCACCGTTCAAATAAATGTCCTTTTTCTATGTTAAAAACATACGCTAAATGGCACCAAACTTTTGAACAGTATAGTATACATTCATACATGTTTGTTTTTTAGGATAAAATATGAAAGTAAATTATTTTTGAAGCAGTCATGACATTTTTGATTTGACAAACAAATCATAACTAGCAGTTAAACATTACCTCATTCCTGGATGAGGCTGAGCTGTCAGACTCTGAAGAACTCATCCTGGACACATTATCCAGAGACTGAGAAATGCCAGATTTCCTAAAATATAGAAAACAACAGCGAATAAATATAGGAAAAACACCCAGTCATTACTGCTAAATAAACTCTAGCGAAGTGAAAATGTATTACCAAATGATTTAACACTGTTACATACATGCCAAAACAAATGAAATATTGATGGTAGGGCTGGGTGATTTGGCCTAAAAGCAAAATCTCAATTAATTGAACATTTTAACTCGATTACGATTAATGAACGATTATTTTATTTTTTTGGCCTCATAGTTTCCTGACGTGTTTTGTACAGTAAATATGTTCACGTATTACAAGTGAGAGATTTTTGAATGAAGGGTGCATAACTTGATTTTAAAATAACCGAAAGAAACACACACTATCTACTATCTATGTTTATTTACTGACCATCAACGTTGAACCACTGAAATTAAACACACATTGCCTAAAACCAACAGTCGTTTTTTCTAATAAAAAAGTGAAAATAAATAACTTGCACTTTTGAAAACAAAATAAATTATTTTCAATGTTTTTCATATTGAAAGTAGAAAATTAGCAGTATCTCTTCTAAATAAAATAACTCTTGTATATGATGTAAATAATATTTTAAACATGCATTTAAACGTGCATTTCTTGCATCATCTGTAAACAAATATTTTTATGTAAATAATAATTTTATTGTAATAGAAAATATGCCATCTCAAAACATCTCTGGCGCAGCTTCCAATCATTGTCAATGTAGTGCAAAGTAAGGCTAAAGAACGGGTCCATTGTCCTACTTGACCAGAGATCAGATGTGGCTGCAAAGTGTGGCTAACAGAGCGGGGTCACCTGATTACACACATGGAAGGGAAAGTAACTGAAAAAAATTGACCTAGACAAATTAGATTGATTATAGGCTCTGTAAGTCGAAAAGTAATTTTTGGATTAATCTCCCAGCCCTTACTGATGGTATTTTCAGAAACAACAGGCAAATATATTGTTAATACAAAAGTAATCACAAAAAAAAAGAACATAAAAGAAAGTCTATTCTATATAAATGAACATAAAAGAAAATTTTATATATTCTATATAAAAATTAACATAAAAAGTCTATACTATATAAATATTGATGGCATTTTCAGGAACAGCAGACAAATATAAAGTTTAAATAAATAGTTTACCCAAAAATAAATCACAAAAAAGAAGTGTATTCTAAAACATGGCCTAAAGTGAACTCTTACAGTAAACCTATTTTCCTCAGGCTTTGTCGCTGCATCTCGTCGCTGATGTTCTCTAGACGGGCAGCATCACTGCTCCTCTCCTTCCACTTCTCCGGCTTCTCCTTCAGCCTGCTTGACTTGTTTTGCCGCTGTAGTTGTACAGCATGTTGACTATCATTATAGGCGCTTTGGCTGATGTTCAGTGGAAAAGACACAGGCCGAGGAAGGCCTGAAGGAGACGGTTGTCTTTCTTTATTGCCAACCATTCCTCGATCACCTCGACCGAGTCGGTCCTCTTTAACGCTGAGTTGTTTTGTAATCCCCGGAGTAGGCTGTGTTGTGATTTTAGGTTTGGTGTCTGTGTTTAGCTGTGGTCTCGGTTCTTCAATCTTCTTTGGTTCAGGTGTGCGGTATTCATTAGGCAGTGAAGGCAATGGCTTCGGCTGGCTGGGCTTCTTCTCCTCAGTCTTGTTCAGACCTGTCTGAAATCTAAAAAGGACAAACAAATGACTAAGATTTAACCAAAACCTGAACAAAAACACCCAAAGATAACTTTGACGTACGCCTGTGCTTTGAGTTGTTCTTGCTCTGCCCTCTCCCTGGACTTTCGCCATGCAATCTGAATCACAATAGCAGCTCTGCATCTGTATGTCTCACGCACATAACGCCATGATCGCTGTGGGATGAGAGGAGAAAAAATGGCTACATTATCATTTATTTAGCTTCCCAAACTAAGTTCCAATACATTTGAGGGTGAAGACGGTTCAGAGTAAACAATTATACATACCGTAAAAGTGTTCCATATATATAAATATGTAGAATATTGAAATCCATGACATTATCATAAAAAGTATGCTAAAAAAAATAAAAATTTTAAAAAGCTTACTTAAAACAACTTTTTGTCTTTGAAAATATACTTTTATTTAATCATAGATACATTAGATTTATAAAAAAGTTACTGTAAAAGCATTTATAATTGTATATTGGGATGTTTATTTCAAATAAATACTGTGTTTTTGACATTTTGACTAATTTCTAAACAATGAGTTTCTAAAAAAAACTAATTTCTAATAAATTTGTTAGTTTAATCAAAACATGAAGCACTTTTTTAAAATTTCACAACCATTATTTGTGATTTAGCACTAATAATAACTCATCCTAATAAAATTGCAAATCAGCACATTAGAAAGATCTACTTGACTAAACAAATAAACAGCCTTGGGGAGCAAAACGAACATATGTTTACATCAGTCTCAA
>CAIGQQ010034181.1:2741002-2786002 GCA_903798035.1 Danio albolineatus | reverse complement strand
AAACCAGTCAGATGTGTAATTTTTTTTTTTATTGAGATTTATACATAAGCTGAAAATGATATAACTAAGCGTTCCATTAATGTATGGTTTGGATAGGGCAATATTTGGCATAGATAGTTGAATTTTAAAATCTGGAATAAAAAAAATCTAAATACTGTCTTTTAAAACAGTCCAACTTAAGCTGAGCAATGCATTTTATAAATCATAAATTAAGTTTTGCAATATCTATGGTAAACATTTTTGACTGCTGCCAAAATATACTTGTGTAACCTAAGACATACACGTCATCTAAGAATTTATATAAAAATAAAACTTCTAAGTAACTTCATAGATTAGTTTAATCAGAACTCAGCAGGAAGTTACCTGCTCGCGCAGTTCTGATCACATAACTCCAATTCTTTTTCACCTGCAATGCCTCCCCGTTCACTATTGTGTACAATACAAAATTCTACTTTTAACATACAAAGCTCTTCATAACTTGGTACCAACTTGTACACTCCTTTGCTCTCACTAAGATCATCTTCTGCTGAATTGTTATCTGTTCCAAGCTTTAAAATGAAGTCATTTGGTGGCAGGGCTTTTAGTTGAGCAGCATTAAAGTTATGAAACTCCCTGCCTAGGTGGACACTATTTCCGATTTTAAATCTCAGATAAAAGCTTTTTTGTTCAGGACAGCTATTAATGATTTGCTGGTTTAATATCCTGTCTATTGCATTTCACTGTTTGTATTTTTATGATGTGCTTGCTATATACTGTAAGTCCTTGTGCGCTTTGAAATGTGCCTATAAATAAAGGGTATTATTATTAAAAATATACTGAATACCGATATTGATTATTAGTTATTCATTGACTGCTTCAGAATAGTAAAAAAATGAATCAAAGGTTAACCTCGCATAAAAACAATGAACAATGCATCAATTTACCTTAGGAATTAGCTGCTTGTGTCTGTTTGGCCTGTTCTTCCTAAAGAGAAATAAGATTACTGATGACAACAGTGATTTGGAAAGAAGAAAAGGTGCAGAAAACATGATTTTATCCATATAAATTTGCACAAGCACAAGCTGAAATGTAGAGAGCAGTGGTGCCGCCACAGACAGAAGGTCACAGAGCATGTGGCTGAGAGCACTCACTGAGTGAAGAGACGATATTTCCTCACAGAATTTGTGGACAGACGCAGCTTTTGAGGAAGTTCAACACCAAACTGCTTAAGGGAGTGGAGGACTTTGGCATGCAATTCCCTGATTCACCCCAACCCCAATCAGAAATGTTAAAAAAGAAAAGATAAATACTGAAAACACAAAACAAATTAAGACTGTAAGTAGTAAAACAGCTGAAACTGATCAGTCCAAATCACCAAATTTAACACAACATGCATCCAGTAAAAAGAAATTTCAGTTAGTTTTTATTTAGAGAAGATGAAGAGCGGAAAAAAGGTAAGGTTTTAATGATTTCCATTTCAGATTTTCCAGTGACATGAACTTACTTTTTGTTTTCAAATGTTGTAAAAATGTCCTCAAATGCTTCCAGTGGATCTTCTTCAGACCGATCAAAAGAGAAGTCAATCCTAGACTGGCTGCAGAGATTAAAATAGATTTAGAAGCAGCTGAAAAGCCATTTTTATAAACCGAAACTGAAAACTTTTATATGGAATATAGATAGGGCTGCTAAGCTGATCGATAAAACACTGACAAAAATAAGTGTGACTATATCCATAGGCAGACGTGGCGGATTTAGGCATGGTCAATAAGGGCAATTGTCCAGGGAAAGACAGATAGATAGACAGATAGATAGACAGACAGATAAATAGACAGAAAGAGAGAGACAGACAGACAGACAGATAGATAGACAGACAGATAAATAGACAGACAGAAAGAGACAGACAGACAGACAGACAGACAGACAGACAGACAGATAGATAGACGGACGGACGGACTGACTGACTGACTGACTGACTGACAGACAAGCACATAGTGTCTGGGGGGTAAATTTGGGGTGGTTTCGTCCAGAGTGCCACATTTAAACTAGAACGCCACTGAATGCAGGCTTCACCTATGATTATGATGATCTATATTACATTATGGATGACAACGTATAATTTAAATAAAATAAAATCCCAAAGTGTAAATATACTTTTACAGTTGTTATACTTTTACTGAAGATACATTTTCTTCAAATAACAATAACCTGGTTCATGATTGGATATCACCAGCTGAAGCATGTAGGAACTAAGAATATAATAATAATAATAATAATAATAATAATAATAAACCTTAAATATAAAAAATAATAATCTTAAACCTGAAATAACTAGACATATGGCATTTATTACAATATAATTATCAATATCAATTAATCTGAAAGGATTTATAGTCATACTTCTTTACCATATTGTCAAGCCATGCATACGCAAAAACAAATTCAGCCCATTTACCTCTTCAGCCTCTGTATTGTAGGTAAAGTAGTGCTGGGCCTCCTCGATTCTCCAAAAGAGCGTCTGGAGTATCGTCTGATCTGATCTGAAACAAAAACAAACACATCAAAAAAAAAAAAGAAAGAAAGAAAAAAAAATCAATGATAATCTACTTCTGTGAGCTGCAAGTAAAAAGGTGTTAGTAGATCATGTTACCTGGATGTTTTTCGGCCCAGGTTCGTCCAGCCTTGTTAAACACAGCCAGTGTGCGTATCGTGGCCCTCAGGATCCCCCATCTGAACACAGCCACTGGATTAGCCCCGATCAGCTGCCGTAGGTAACTGCATTCGCTACTACGAAGTAAAGCAACAATATCCGGCCTCATGTGGTCCGTGTTTTTCTCTCTGAAGTCCTAGAGGGCAGAAACATCTCAAATGCTGTTCAATACAGTTTTCCCACCACAGACACATCACTTAGTTCACCAATGTTTGCACAAAGAAGGAAAAAGTGTAGTTTCAGGGTCTGTTCCTTTACCTTTATCTGGTATTTGACCTTGCCAGCAAAATGCAGAATGACAAAAGCTGGTTCACGCACTGGGGTCTGCACAAAGAACGGGTTGTCCTGGTGTTGCTGTTTAAACTTCTCTAGTAAAGTGTTGTCTGTGGCTTGAGGAAAACTAGAGAGAATAACACAATATTTAAGACTGGAATACCACTTCATACCAACACACGTGCTGTACTATAGATCTAAATATTAATATTTTGTAGCCTAAATCAAATGTAATGTTTTGCTATGATTGTATAAAAATGGATTCTATTATAGATTCTATTATAATTACAATGTTGCCAATATCAATAATAAACAGAACTCTATACTATTTAGGACGGGTTTTCAATGTTTTGGATTCCATAGATCCCCCAAATATGACATCCCTGAGAGAAAAACCCCATCCTTGTAAAGTGTAAAATGTATACTATGAATAATAAATAAATGTATCATAATAAGTTTTTTAAATATTATATTATATTATATTATATTATATTATATTATATTATATTATATTATATTATATTTTTTTTTTTTTAAATCGGCTTAGTCCCTTTATTAATCAGGGGTCGCCACAGCGAAATGAAAGGACAATGCATCCAGCATATGTTTTACGCAGCGGATGCCCTTCCAACTGCAACCCATCACTGGGAAACATCCATACATTCTCATTCACACACATACACTACGGACAATTTAGCTTACCCAATTCACCTGTACCGGGTGTCTTTGGACTTGTGGGGGAAACCGGAGCACCCGGAGGAAACCCACGCAACCACGGGGAGAACATGCAAACTCCACACAGAAATGCCAACTGACCCAGCCGAGGCTCGAATCAGCGACCTTCTTGCTGTGAGGCGAACGTGCTAACCACTAGGCCACCGTGGCGCCCATAATTATATTATATTATATTATATTATATTATATTATATTATATTATATTAGTTAGTGTTTGTGTGTGTCTGAAAACTTAGGTAACTGACTAGTTGGCTCAGAAGAAAAGAAGTGAAGCTCGATTAACATTTGGACAGCCATTATATTACTGTACGTTTTAATTTATTGATTTATTTATAGGTATTTTACTTTGCATTCATGTGTATGTATGTATATATATATAAATTAACAATACATATTAATATTATTTTGTATTACTTGATTTATTTGCTTTTATGAAAAACAAATGTATTATTTTATTTTGATGTAGTTTATATGTATTTGCTTTATTGTAAAAAACATCCATTTATTATCTTCATGAAATGTGCATTTACATTTATTTATTTAGCACATACTTTCATCCACAGTGGCTTACTAATTGCTTTACATAAATCTTTTATTATGATTAATATTATTATTATTTATCATTTTATCTTTGCATGTTGAACCTGGTAGTAATCTCTTGTGCCTCCCGGAATTCGTACAATATTTTGTCTTCATATTTCATGCATCTGTTCTGCAGAGATTAATTGAAGATTCATAGCACTGACAACTTTATATGTGAAGCACTGAAAACAGAATGTTCTTTAACCAGATGATTTAGCAAGTTTTAATAAAAAGACTGAGGCTCACTTTATATTAGTTGCCAACTATTTTATTATGTGCTTAGATCAAAATGATGGTTAGTTATTATTGCAGAACACTCTTGTTGGGGGGGTGGGGGGGTGAGTGGGGTATGGTTCACATTAGGTTTTAGGAATGGTTAACACATTTCTTAAATAAAAGTGCAATGTAACTGCATGCATCTTCACAACAAGAGCTTTGTATCAAAAAAAATATTTCAATGCAGTTGCTGACATTTAATGTAAACTACCCTGTAATGGATGAGCAGACCTTCTCCAGCTGTTTTTTACAAGGTGCATATGCTTTCAACTATGCTAAATATTCAAAAAGCCATACTTTATGGGTCTGAACTCACTTGCTCTCCTCATCAAGCAGAAAAAACAGTCCAGTGGGCTTCTTGCTGAAGAGACTGATGCAGCCAATGTTGTCAGGGAAGTCAACAGTGTGCCATGTGATTCCTTCTGCCAGATATTCCTCCTAAAACACAACAAAAATAGAAAGCGTAAAACAAAATGACATTTGCGTCCACCACAATAAGAGAAATCAAAGTGCAACAACAACGAAATCTCACCTGTTCGAGTGTAAATATCCGCTGATTGCAGTAATACTGTAATTGTTCATTAGCATAATTAATGCAGAACTGTTCAAAGCTGTTGGTCTTAAAATCTTCAAATCCAAATATGTCCAGGACTCCAATGGATAAACACTGTAAGGAAGAATGTCTTAATAAATCAAGGCCTTGTTGAGTCTATTTTCATCACTTTCCAGCAAATAAACACATTAAATATATCAATATGTTTAAAGACATTTAGACCTGTGTCTTTACTATAGATTTATAATAAATAAATAAATAAATAAAGACATATGGCAATATTTAATAACTCAATACATCAAGATAATGAACATGAACAATATATTGTTATCATGGACACTTCAAAATACAGTGAACAATCATTTATTACTGAAACTGATTTTAAGTGCTTATAAGAATGTTCAGACTATATTTGTAGTAGCGTTTTTAAAAGCGTCAAATGCTTGACTTAATTGATCAATTACAATTAGTTTAATAGTTCAACCAAGAACATTTTCACAAATAAACATTTTCATTTTCTGGCCTACTAGTTGCTGAAATATTGATTGAATACTCTATCTGACTATTTATAGGGTTATTGTACATTAGCACTATGTAATAAGGCATTTATAGTTAACATTAGTTAACTTAAAGTGCAGATGAAAACTATAAAAGCTTTTACTAATCCTATCTGATGTTAATTTCTTAATTAATCCCTAATAACACATTAAAATTGTAGTTGTAATCAGATAACAAACATTAATGATTTTATTACATGGAGAATATACCTAATACAATTATGTTGTATTTCATACAATACATACAGTACTAGCTGTAATTTTTGTAATCTCACTAGATGTAATTTTTCTCTCGCTGCTGATTAATTCTTTTACTAACTTACATTAGTTGCCCGCAGGCCTGTTCTAAAAACAGCTCACCTTAGCACTATTTACCATTTGTTCATTTTAAACGAATCTTTAATATGACTCCATTAAGTCATCTCAGGGAGTGATTTGTTCATTCGGGCATGCACACATTTGTGCAGGTGGAGGAGAAGAGTAGTTAATTTTTCGAGTCCTCTATTTGGTTTGAGTCGTTTGTTCATCACGTGAAAGACAGAAGCCAATCATAAGTATTTAGAGCCAGAAAAAGATTAGATCCGTTTATATCTCGAGTCCTCGGTTTTGAGTCATATCTCTTTACATGCTGTCACATGATGAACGAATGACTCAAAAACCCGAAACTCAAAAGGTGAACTAATTATGAGTGTTTCCAGCTCAGACTGTTTGCATTGGTTAAGCTTATACTGTCAGTGTCAGATGAATGAACGACTCAAACATGCCAGAGATGAGGTGACCAGAGTGAATCATAGACAAAACACCAGGTAAACAACGAAGGATTATTTTCTCTTTCTTAGTATAGTAGCCTTTTATGACTTGTTTGTAGCGTGATCAACATTTGGGTGAGTTGTAGATGTGTTTGGAAGCAACTCGCAACATTTTAATGTCATTTTGGCAAACTGAACGAAATGACTCAAAAAAAAGATTCGTTCATCTCGATGAACGAGACTCAAAGGTCCGAGTCAGTAAAATGATCTGAATGTCCCTTCACTAGCTTACAGACAAGAACAGATGTATTCTCCACTTTCTCCAATGTCCAACTCGGGGCAGCTACGTTACAGTGGTTAGAAGAATGATGGCTGTGTTAAAAATATTGTAGATTAGGTAATAAAATTCAGTAAAATCATAAAGTTAATTTTGTTACAAAATTGATAATATGTACAAACAAGATACAAAGTAGTGCATGATTTGTTAATAATTGTTAGTGGCTAATGAAAATATTGTAGAAGTGATCATTTGAATATGTATATATATATGCAGAGATTTATAAAAATAGTGATGCATATTGATATTTTTCCTACCTTGTTAAATCATTGTTGACAACTATTGTGAGAAATCATTACATGATCAGTGTCTTCACATAGATTAGTATCATTAATAATTAATGATAACATATAATTAAAAGTAAACTGAGGAAATTTGTTATTTGAGAAGAGTATCAAACTGGTAGTAATCACATTAATCGGTACCCAAGAAGTAGCTCTCAGTTTCAAAAAGGTTGTTGACCCCTGAACTAACATATACTAACGAGACTTTATTTTAAAGTGTCACTGATTATCTATAAACAACAAAGAAATATACTCAATATACACATTTTGTTGGTTATTATACCTGTTAAAAGCAACCATTTTTTTTTTGTTAATTTCAATTTTGACCTTCAAAAAGGTCAATTTTGTGATAATACCATTTACCATGATCAAAGCTTTAGCAATTAATCACAACAACAACAAAAAATGTATACCGTCATAAGCCTAAAATATAGTGTATTTATGTACCGGTACAGAGTCCTCCAAATCTCTCTTGTTGAGTAGAGCATGATTGATTCTCAAGACAATCCAGTCAAACAGGGCACTGTACAAAGACTTGGCCATCGAGTCTCTGGCAGTGATGGCCTAAAGACAAGAGTTATTTAGATATAAGCATTTAACACATGACCAAATTAAGTAATGATCAGTACATAGCAGGAAATGTCATCACGTGCATCACTATTACATTACAGATGACGTTACCTCACTGAGGCTGTAAGGCAGAATCAGCTTGTCATTAGCAGTCATTGCTTTCCTTGTAGTCAGTGCTTCAACAAGCAGCTCCACTTTAACCTGGAATTAAATAGCAATGATGTAAGACATATTTTATAGTAATAAAGACAGCATTTAAACATTTGAAGACATGAAACTGTCAATGTGTGATGTTTTATATAACAGCTCAATATTTACATTTAATCATTTTCACAGATCAAAGCAACAAATAAACAATGTCATTCAACTAATATGATGGTTCCCTGTTAGTCTGATACAATAACCAAATCTCATATCAAACTTTAATTTTTACATTTCACTCCATGTCAGACTTTGTGCTGTCTGCAGAAAATGTGAACACAGAGTAAAAAAACATGGATTTTCATATAAAAAAAACAGTTTTTTTCTTTGCATTTGTTTAAACTACTAAAATATTATGGCTCATTTTTTAAATAAGTAGCTGTTTTATATGCAGCTAAGACACCCCAGAAGATGTGCAAGTGGCTCCATCATTGTTCAAAGGAAACTAATGGTCATGTTAAATGACCTTAGTTAAATTTTAGCAAAAACTGTAGGAGGAAATGACTTTCTCTTTGCTGTTTTGAAAATGTAATGAACCATGACATCACACCACTGTGTCGTATCGAACCATGAATTATATAAACGTTACACCCCTTTTGGAAAATCTGAAAGCCAACCAACCCTAAAAAACACAAATGAAAATCTAAAAGTGGAATAGAAATCGAAATTACAACTGAAAAATTTGGTTCTTATGTGGTTTTTTCACCAATTGCTGAACACGAGGGCCAAAGGAAAGGCCGTCATCAATTAAAATTCCAAGATACCTGCACTAGTACACAAATTCGATCTCTGAACCTTCAATAGTAGTAACAGAACAGAGATTTTGATGAATTTGTTCTGACTTGAAAACAACATGAGTTTTGCTTTATCAGGATTTAAAACTATCTTCAATGCAAATAAAGTACGTTGAACCACATCAGTGGTCTGTAACTGAGAAAGGGTCAGATTGGGTGTGGATGCAGCTGTGTATATAACTGTATCATCAGCGTAGTAATGAAAGTTTGTATTTTTGACATTTTGATCAATATTATATGTCTGTATGTAGAATAAAAAGAAGAGGCCCTAATACCGATCCCCGTGGTACACCTTTAGCTACATTTAATGGACTATAAACACAGATATCCCTTTGCACGCAAAGATTTAGATTCGAAAGATAATATTTAAACAGTTCTTATGTGATTGTATAGAATCCATTGAATACAATGTCACCACATATTAAGAGTTTAGATTTATAATGATGTCAATGCTATATTGTGGTGGTGACCTGGTTCATTATTATATGTCACTATACCATATTTCCAAACAATTGGTTGGGGTGATTTTATAGTTTAGCATTATGTTATTTGAAGCTATTACTGTGGTGTCCCAAGTTTAATGGAAAAAGTGGAACCAAAGAGGAAAATTTGTCCTACTAAAGAAAATTTATATTAAACATTTGAAGCTAGTGGTACCTTGAGAAGGTCAGAGAGAGCTGAAAGGACATGATCAGGCCCAACTTTAAGCCCTTCACCAACATCTTTTGGCTTGTATGTCACATTTCCCAGGTACAGAATGGCGGAGAGCACAGAGAATATCCTGAAAAAAAACGGCAAACCACATTACAAACACTTTTTCTTCGCAAAGTGCCTCACAGAATTCACGTATAATAAGCATATTACAACAACTATGCAAATCTTGCATTTTGAACAGTGGAATAAGTTCATATTTTGACCAATTACATTTCTAAGTAATAAGAACTTTGTTACCAATATTATGTAACAATTACATTTATTGGTGAAAAGTTCTTTGGAAGGCAGCCCATAATGATCGCTCTGCACATCATGACCAAAATAGCACAGAACATTTCTTGATGTTTTCCCCCCCTAAATGACAAGTACAAACTTGTCCCAGACCAGAATTCTTCATTTGTTAGTCATGCATACAGCTGGTAATTTTTCAGTGACTTCAACCCTTCAAGAAAACCTAATTAAACAACATAATAGTATTTGCACCAAATTAATTCTGTTTTTCTATTGTATATCTTCAATTCATGGGCAAATGTTCAAGTTCACTCAGCGTAAATGTAAAGACCTTAGCACTGCTAATAAACATTTAAGATTACATGTGATCCGAAATTGAGGTTTGAGTTAATATTAATGCAATCTTAAAATAAATGTTCTCTTTATGTATTGATGGACCCATGAAGAACCTTTAAACGTCAAAATAATGTTACCTTTCCACTGAAAAAAAATGTTCTTAATCGTGTGAAAAGGTTATGTAGATTATATATATTTTTCAACTTACTGCTTTTTGGTTGGAGCCAGAAAACCGACCATCTCCATGGCCTGATGAAGTCTCCGGAATTCATGTGTCATTTCATCTCGATCCTCTGAAATTGGCATTTCCTGTGAGGTTTAGTTGAAAAACAAAAAAAATTAAATGGAAGAGCTTGGCAGTGATATTTTAAAAACAACAACAAAACAAAACAAATATTGCATTTACTGACATACAGTAAGAATATTTGAAGACTATTTAATTCTTTGTTCTGTTAAAAAAAGAAGATAGTTTGAAGAAACCAACCACTGACTTCAACAGAATAGACATGCCAATGGTTACTGGTTTCTTATAATCTTTAAAGTATCTTCAATTGTCTTCAACAGAAACATAAGAGTCTAAGAGGTTTGAAACAAGTGGAGGATGAGTAAATTATAACAAAATTATAATTTTTGGGTGAACTTTCCTTTTAAGCAGCAATGTCCACTTTGATGCTCTCCAATTAAACCTTACTGTTGCCCCAAAGACAACTGAGAGCATCAGGAACACTAGTCAAAACCAAAACAGATTTATCAGGGCTCTATCATGGGGATTCACTGAAATTAAAAGTTACCTCTTTGAGGTAGTGGTAGTCTTCAGGCTGTTGGAGCTTAAACTCATCTCTCTCCTCTTCTGAGGCCCCAATCAAAAGATAATAGAAAACATGATAATTCCTGTGGGTCAGATAACAAACAGACAAGGAATTAGAGTTGAGTAATACATTTAATCCCACTTGTCTCTTTAAATGGGTATAAAGGTTTTGCAAATGTTGTACCTTTCGGTTTTTCCTCTGGACACTAGACGGCATTTCTCTAGTAAATACTTCTCAACAACAGCCCTGAAACATTGAACAAAACAGTATTAGGAATTTCAGATCAATACCAACAATAGCTGCGCTTTCAGCTAATTTTTCAGTGAATGGTATCAGAAAATGTATGATGTATCTGAATCTGACACAACTCAACATTTTGTTCTAAATGAATAAACAAGTGATTACACTTTTAATACTAGTACTGTAGTATTTTTTTTTTTAATAAAAGCGACAAAACCATAATAGCCTGACATATAACAAATGTGTTTCCTTTTAACATTGTTATATTGTTAAAAATACTATACACACAAGATTAGTTATTAACCGAATACTTTTCAGTGGACACTAATGGACCCTTTTCACATTTCCAGTTTTCTCAGTAGCGGAAGTCAACACAGTTTGGTAAACTTAAAGCATAGTGAATAGGAGAGTAGAAAAAATAACATATTTGCTAAAATAATAAAAGAAAAACTCCACAATGGTGTTATCAAGACTGATACTGGCAGAGAAAAATGTACTGTCCTGTCCATAGACTCTGCAGTAGAAACACATCGCACAAGTGTTTTTTTTTTGTAATCTGAAGCGAAGATGATATGATAGATACATGAATACATATAAATCTTCATAAATAAAAAAAAACTAAATATTAAAAACTTTCAAGGTGATGATCATTAAATGTGTCATAACAGTGTTGTGAAAAGGGTCTATTATTTCTTTGCCTTTGAATGTGTCTGTCTCTGTTGCCTAGCAACTTCCTTCTAACAAAAACATCATTTCCTGATTGAGAAAACATAACTGTACTTCAGACATGTCTTTAGAAACATCACATTCAATCAGCGTGGTGAAAAAACCTTGTTTGGCTACTTGCTGGACAAAGTGAGGTATGCACTTCCGCGGGTGGTTTAGTTCCTCATACATATTTATAGGCAGTATTATCAAAAAGATCATATTTTTGGAATAATGACTTCAGAAAATATGACAACAGACAGCATTTCAGCTTAATTCTAATGTCTCAATAGAAACTTTGAGTGTAAATATGCCATGCCAATGTGATAACTTATGTGAACACTCCACAACCACTATGGCCATAGTAGTCATAATTCTGGTAGTTCCAGTATTAAGATTAAATGCACTGGTGTCAAATCTCTCATGTGAGTGAAGAGCAGCTGTGGGAGTTTGGTGTGTGACGTGTATGGGGCAGAAGGACAGATGACTCACCCTCTCACAACGCCACTCTCTAGATAATTCACTTGAATGAACTTTCCAAAGCGACTTGAGTTGTTGTTGTATGCAGTTTTAGCATTCCCAAAGGCCTGAAGAAAGCAAAGAATGAATCAGATAAGCTGTTTTTGACATCACAAACTAAAAAACAAACACTGATATGGTTTGTGAATGCTGACGGACAACTCTTGTGTTGAGGCAAAGATGGCCTTAACCTAATAAACACATTAAAACAAGACTTTAAAACTAGTCAAACACAGAAATTAGACACGATTGCACCATTATTGGCAGGTGATTAGCATTATTAGTGGTTGTTCACACTACGGTAACCAGTTCGTCAGTATGGAAATAAAAATGCGTGGGCCTTCTATCTCACCCAGAGGCACCACAAACAAATGAACATGTAGCTCGGGCAGCCTTGGCCTTCAGTTTGACTTGTGTTGATGTGGTTAATGCTGATATATGAGTACATTTACCCATTTTAAAATACTTCCTGCTATTCCAGTAACAAGTAAAAACAAATCTCACTTAATCATTTATCCATTCATGTCAATTCAAAGACATAAGACACTCACTGGAAACTTAAAATGAAGCTGCAACCAGAATCTGTCATGGTCCAATAATACATTATTAAAGAATTAGATCTTACTTGAATGTTACCTTGTAGAATATGTAAGCTTTTTGTTAGCCATATGAGCAGCCAAAAGTCCCTAAACACCTCTATGCGAGTATAACAGGTTTTGAGAAATCATATTGGAAATTTAGCTTTAAACATCTATGGATAAAACATAAAAAGTGACATATTTATTTATTTTACAAAACTAAAACTACTGTGGAAGGACTTTGACATGTGTAACAGCATGCTTGCACGTTGCTCCGTATTGATCTTCAATATGTGCATGCTTTTAACATGATCCCTACCCCTACCATCATACAGGACTTTATCCTGTTGTAAACTTGTTTTCAAACAGTTTCCATAAAGGAAATAACAGAAAGAATACTGAGGAAAGGACGTCATGAAACACTTGAATAGATAGAAAGCTATGTTACATTTGTCAGAAGTACAGTTTTTATCAGATGGCCTGAAAGAGCCTGTCGTGACATGTTGGCCTACGCAGACTCGCTCTGGTATTCTGATGAAGCCAACGCCCAGGACTTCTTCACGTGAAACAGAAAACTTTTAGGTTCAACGAGGTTTAATTCGGAGCAAACACTGCCTTAACGCCTTAAAAAGCTACTAGGTGTGCTTTTCCCATAGATCTCTCTTTTTTAACCTTTTCACACTGAAGAAGAAAACGAGCAAAGGTCACAACCACACAGCTCAGATGGTATAACAAAGCAATGACAACTCTCAGGATTATAAATGGGCAGATCTAGAAAATCATTAATAAGGTGGCATGAAAAGCATTAGTACAAAGTAATTATCTTTTTAGATAATAGTAAAAAAATTCAATAAAACATATAAATATTTGCAATTTACTTGAACAACTTGATAAATGCACTTAATAATAATAATAATAATAATAATACATTGTTATATTTTTATTGTCAAACAAAAAAAAACGTATAAATGTAAATTGAGAACTAATAGTAAGCATTTATGAAGTATGCTTCATATAGGTGAGTGGGCTTGACAAACCACCTGTAGAAACACTCCACACTCCACTCTCTCTCTCTTAAAAAAAAAAACAATCTTAAGCCTGATATATACTTCTGCATCAACCAAACGCATCTGGAGCAGCTTTTGTACAGTCGCATAGCCCCCACCATGGCTGATGCTGAAGCACACCTCTCAAAAAATTTAACTACACGTCGCAATGACTCATAGCACAAGCTCTGTGATTGGTCGGATTGGTAGCTGTGGCCAGTTTGGGCAGGACCGAGAGCCACGTGATCCTGTTGGAGCGAATGTTTACAAATGTTGTGTTCCATGAAGTAGCTCTAGATGGAAACTGTTGTTTTGGGTTTACCTTATGATTAATTTTGTTGCACATCCGCCGGTTCCCCCTACTGAATGAGTGAGTTTTAGCTATTTATACATTTAGGTAGAATTCAGAAAAACAAAACACCCGTAAGGAAATGTGACAGAGGAAAATAAAAACCTCACTGCCAGCTAGTGTTTTGGAAGTGTTATTGCACAGCAACACAAACAGCATGCAGAAGTATAAATGCATGATTACACGCAAGGCAGACACCGTGGGTCATGCCAATCACTCGACACAGAAGTATAAATCAACCTTTACTCTAGCATTTAATTCCCTGAACACTAACTGTTCCTTTGTATAATTCGCACTTCCTGTGTGTGCTGCCTCTTGATGTTGATTTACTCCTCAATTGCAAGTCAGTTAGGACAAAAGCATCCGCCAAATGACCAAATGTAAATTGTTTTTTGAGGTATTGAGGCAATGAGGAGTAGCACAATCCAAACACGTCATACAAAAGCACAATTATCCTGTGCTGCTTCTAAACCGCATATGTACTGAAAGTGAAAAAGTGAACATTGTGACGTGTGGCCAAGTATAGTGACCCATACTCAGAATTAGTTCTCTGCATTTAACCTAAGTGCATACACACACAGCAGTGAACACATACTTCTAGCTCAGTGGGCAGCCATTTTTGGGGCATCTGTGCGTGGTATTGAGGGTGGTGAGAGCGCTAGTTACTTACTGCCACCATCTTGCAACCTTTCGATCACAAATCTAACCCTCTAATCATTAGACTGCACATGGACTGCAAACACACAGAAGATAGATCATGTGTAGAAAGGGCGTGTCAGCTGAAATGACAATAGATTCTCAATCAAATGTCAAATTTCAGTGAAAGTGAGAGTAAAAATGTAGTGCAAGTGCAACCAATTTTACTCTCAAGATGACATGACCCAGTTTTCGGTGGCTCACTTTTGCTTCCTAAAAACATCTGTTCAGTTTTCACCAACAACTAGATTTTCTACATTTAAAAAAAATAAAAGTTTGCACAAGAATCCTGCAGATGGCAAATCAAAACAAATGCTACAGTGTTCAAAAAAGGTTCTGCATTATTCTAGTTCATACGGCATTTGGTTTACTTCTTCAAGTTATGGATTTTTGCCTGTCAATAAAAATTTCAGAGTACGTCTTTTTGCTTCGAAGAACAAATACACATCTCTCCACAAAATAAAACATGATTTAAGACAAATGTGCCACCAAAGTTTAAGACCTAAAACTGTATGTTTGCATTAATCGTCAATATGAGCAGTGAAAACAGTACTTCTTTCATTTTAAAGCAGGACCTATTTTGCCTCTTTTTTTACAAGATGTGAAATAAGTCTCTGATGTCCCTAGTGTGTTTGTGAAGTATCAGCTCAAAATACCACACAAATAATGTTTTATAACTCCTTGAAACAGCCCATTTTGAGCTTTGATCCAAATTGTGCTATTTTGGTGACTGTTGCTTTAATTGTTTTTTTCAAAAAGGGCAGAGCTACAAATGCCTACGTGTCAGCATAATGGCAGATTCAAAAACATTTGATTTCTATGCTAATGAGGGAGAGATCGTCACTAATGGGTGGGGATTTCCTCCTCTGATGGCACGTATAAAAGATACATTTAAATCAATGAATACATTTTTACTGTTAGTAGCTGATTATATTTGCAGACTGCTGCCACTCAACTGTGTTTAAACACTTATAAAAGTGATTTCTGCATAAAAGTTCAACTTTAATGTCTACAATGATTTTTTTTCCCTTTAAGACATATCTTATTTTATTAAAACGGTGCAAACAAAACCTCTTTACTTTATAGCATTTAGAGTTTTAGAATCTGTATGAAAGCCTAAATTGGCCGGTAAAGGATGTCAAAGACGACTCTACAGTAAAGTACAACTGCCCAGTTCCATTATCTCTACACAAGCTAAGCTCTCTGGAACCAAAACATATAACACAATTATTGAGTCTCTGATAGTGATGCATAATATATAAACAACATTACCACGTTAAAATAAAACTACCAGACAAACAATGCACATATTGTTAGAGGAGTACATATGAACACAATACACAATGGTCTAAAATGAGACAGAGATCTTTTCCTTTTGAAAAAAAGAAAACCCCAAAAGACAAACAAAACAAAAAACAAACACAAAGCCCGGTAATATGAAGCAAATGTTCAATTATTACCTGCCTCCAGCATCACATGATCCTTCAAAAATGGGTCTAACAGGTAGATTTAATGCTTGAAAACATTTTGTATTATTATTAGGGCTGTCCAAGAATTAATCGTGATTAATCACATCCAAAATAAAAGTTTGTTTTGACATAATATGTGTGTGTGTTATATATATTTATTATGTATATGTGATAAACACATTCATAGAAGCCAAAACTATATATAAAAAAGTTACATCAAAGTAGTTACATCATATTCAAATGTAAAATTTGTATCATACACATATATTTTTTAGATATCTAAATATAAACCAACATTTTATCAAGTATATGCATGTGTGTATTTATATATTCATAATAAAATATACACAGTACACACACAAATATTATGAAATATAAACTTTTATTTTGGATGTGATTAATCACGATTAATTTTTTGACAGCCCTAATTATTATCAATGCTGAAAACAGCTCTGATGTTAAATATCCTTGACGAACTGTTGAAAATATAACTTCTGGGACTTTTGATCAGCTCAATGAATCGCTGTTCGATAAAATCATATTTTAATTACCATAATCATTAAATACCTTTTTGAATGGTTGAGTTTCAAGGTACTCTTACTCTGGAAACCACACGACTTTGATAATACACTTCAAGGGCATGTTTACGTATAATTTACTGAGAGTATGATAATCTAATTTTCCACAAATCTATTTATTTCAATGACATGCATCAAATATTAGTCCCATGCTCAGTATACAATCATAATCTTTCAGCAATGCAACTCTGTGTGCTTGTTCTGCTTTCTTTTCACTTAAAACCACTCACAACCTAATTTTTGCAACCCTCTTGAAAAGAAAGTTTGTTATTTATAACAAACGGACAACGCAAGTTCCACTTTGTCATGTGCGTTGTGAGTGTTTGTGAGTAATACTGAGAGAGGCTGGCCATTCTGATAAAAGAATGCGTTTAAGAAAACAGAGAACTTGCTCAACCTGTTTAGGATCAGACTGAGATTCCCAATAGGTCTGTGCATGACAAAAGCTGACTGACAGCTCAGTTTAAAAGCGGCAGGACTTCAGGCCGAAGTAAGGAAACCCCATGAATTATGAGCTTATTACTTTAGTAGAACTTCATTTGAGTCATTGTAGCACTCCATACTACAGAAATCTGAACAGGAAGTTTAGGAAACGCACTGTACACAGTGGAAAAAACTACAATTCCTAAGAGTGCATTGAATTAGTCACTCAACTCATTGTTTATGCATTAACAATGGAAGCACCAAAAATGATCGAGAGTGTGTTGAAATCTTTAAACTATGACACTGATAGTTTTAGCTTCACTATAGAGCCTATTTAAGACAGCGTTCTGTTCGGACTGTAGAAGGAAGCAGTGCAAAACGTGCCCTGGCCATGTGACGAGGCCAAATGGTTTCTAGATCCTTATTTGACCATGTTTAAGGAAGGAAAGGGGAGTCCACTTTCACATAATTTGTTGCACATGATTTAAGGACAGCAACCTTGCACTGATAAAAGTCCTCAACATGAAGAGCTAGAAGCATGCAAGAACATAAGAGGACAAGCCACTTCCTGCGTAGAGGTCATCATTTCCGCCCGAACTTGACTATTTATCAGTATATCAAAAAATACAGATTTTACAAAACGAAGCAACCCAACAATAAATAAGAGTTACAGATAAAGCAAATACAAATAGGGCTGGGTGATACAAGTCATCTTATTTCCTTATAACAATATACATCACAATATAGTGCTGTATTTCAGTAAATTCAATCAATTAATAGTTTAAAATTGATCACATCAACAATTTACTTTTTACATTTTAAAGTATATACTCAGAGTATGTACTTATTCATACTGTACGTGATCATACTTCTCATTTTATTTAGAACTTCACTTCAAAAGTTTGATTAAAATGCAGAAACACAGACTAAAAGACACAGATTAAAAATAAACACTTTTCAAAATGTTATGATTACAGCCCCGACATGAAAATCTAAAATATTGCTACATAAAATGCAAAATGTAAACATTGTACTTTCAAGATGCCAACTTTCTTGACATGATAGAAAGGTAACAGCATTTAATCTGCAGAGGCCTTCAGAGGAGCATCTCTAAATGCACTGCAATGAACTTTGAATCAGATGGACTATAAAAGGCCACACTGGTGCCATAACTGTCAGCTAACAACAGAAAACTTAGCTATAGGTAAACCCATTTTGGTCACCAAAATTAGACCACATAGGAGCGTTACAATTGTCTGCTGTCTCAATGTCTGCTGTGATGTTCAAATGCTAAGGTCAGAATTTGGACAACATATGAAAGTATAGATCCATCTTGCCTTGTATCCCGGTTGAGGTAGGTGATGGTGGTTTAATGGTGGAGTGATTTTTAAGGGCATATTTTAGGTCCCTTTTTTCCTTCTGAGAATTGTTTAAAAGCCACATACTACCAGCATTTTTTGTTGACCACATCCAACCCTTTATGGCCACAGAGAACTCAAACTGCTTTCTTGAACAAAACAGTGAGTTCGCTATACTCAAAAGACCTCTACAGTCACTAGTCATCAATCTATTAGAGCACGTTGTGAACGAGGATAAATATAAAGTACCAGCGTTATCTCTGAAGAAAAAAGGGGCCTAAAATATGCCTTTAAAAATCGCTCCACCCATTAAACCACCATCACTAACCTCAACCGCTGATACAAGGCAGGATGGATCTATACTTTCATATGTTGTACACACCAAATTCCGACCTTAGCATTTGAACTTCACAGCAGACATTGAGACTCATCATACTAGACAATCGATGAATCTGACTCAATGTTTATTGTGTTGTGCATTCTGTGATGCTCTTCTGCAGGTTAAATGAATGGTTATTTGAGTTGCTGTTGCCTTTCTATCATGTCAAAATGTCTAATTTGAGTCTAAAGAGGAGCATTAAAATAAACTGTATTTTGAATAATTATAATTTAGTTGACAGTAAAAATTTAAATATACATTTATCTACCATTACCATCACTAGGAATCAAAATCTCAGAAGAATACTTCCAGCACCTTCTCGAATCTGTCTGAGGGAATTAAAGGGATTAATATGGCCTCATCATTTATTCTCCCTCATGTGGTTTTAAACCTCTATGAGCTTCTTTCTACTGCTGAACACAAAAGAAGATATTATGAAAGTCAATGAGTCTCATCAACCAGCAATTTTCTAAATATCTTCTTTTGTGTTCAACAGAACAAAGAAACTCGTATAGGCTTTGAACAAGTAGAGGGAGAGCACATAATGACATCATTTTCATTTTTGAGTGAACTATACTTTTAAGCTTGTACCAAATACAGTGGCCAGTGAGCGTAGTCAAAAAAAAAAAATAAGTGTAACCAAACAGTCATGGAAATTAAGCTGCAATCAAAATAGAAATATACTCTGGGAGCATACTTTTAAATTGTAAACTTACAAATAAAAATTAATGTGAAAAATAAACTGAATATAAACCAACAAGGGTGACAGTGGCTCGGTGGTTCGCACTGTCACCTCACAGCAAAAAGGTCGCTGATTTGAGTCATGACTGGGCCAGTTGGCCTTTCTCTGTGGAGTTTGCATGTTCTCCCCATGTTGGTGTGGGTTTTTCTCCGGGTGCTCCGGTTTCCCCCACAGTCCAAACACATGCGCTGAACTAAATAAACTGAATTCATCGTAGTGTATGAGTGTGTGTGTGAATGAGAGTTTGTATGGGTGTTTCCCAGTACTGGGTTGCAGCCGAAAGGGCATCCGCTGTGTAAAACATATGCTGAATAAATTGGCGGTTCATCCGCTGTAGCGACCCCTAATGAATAAAGAGACTAAGGAAAATGAATAAATGAATGAGTAAATAAATAAATTAAATAAATAAATGTAAAACATAACACTGAATATGAATTCTTTTGACAAAAGCAAAAAGTGATAAAAATGACTAAAGACAGACAAAAAAGAAAACTCAGAATAGGCTAAACATAAACACAGTGGTGTGAAAAAGTGTTTGCCTCCTTACTGATTTCGTTTGTCACACTTTAATGTTTCACATGATCAAACAAATTTAAATATTGGTCAAAGATAACACAAGTATACATAAGAGAAAACAAAGTACAAACACGCGTTTACTTGTGTTATTTTTAACTTCTATTCAAATTTGTTTGATGATCTGAAACATTAAAAAGCGTGACAAACATACCAAAAAAAAAAAAAAGAAATCAGTAAGGGGGCAAACACTTTTTCCCACTACTGTATAACTACATAAGTAACATAACACTTCATAAATAATACACAAACAACATTAACATATTGAAAATAAGAATGTAAACAGCGATGCTCCAAATGAGCATTAATGGTACAAAGAATGCCACTTGACAATAGTTTCACAATCATGCTCTTCTAGTCTCGGTCATTTCAACTAAAGAAATCCTATAGCTAACGAAAGACCATTGCTGAACCCTTTATAAGGCCACATATGACTATTATGGACATAAACATAGCTTCCTGTATTACTTCTCTACTTGGTTTCCTATTCCAACTATATTGCCATCATACTTCAAAGCATGCAAAAAAAAAAATGCTAAACCTCAAACTCACCTCAAGCACAGGGCCTGCCCCCAGGATGGTTCGCTCCACACCACTAGTATATCCCTTCTGGCTGAGGGCGGTCAGGCAGTGGATAAGGAAATTGGTGCTCTGGGTTTTACCAGAACCACTCTCCCCAGAGATGACGATGCACTGGTTGACCCGTTTGTTCAGCATCGTGTGGAAGGCAGCATCTGCGATAGCGAAGACGTGAGGTTCCAGCTTCCCCAGTGTGTGGTTCTCATACATCTTGACGTATCTGGGATTGTAAATGGGGAGAAACTTGAAGGGATTAACGGCGATGAGGATGTTGCTCGCAAATGTGTAGATCTTCTGCTTGTGGAAGCGATGCCGTAGAGTTCCCAAGATGCTCTCCTCTGTTAGTTCTGGGAGGTTGCATAAATCGTCATATTCCTGAGGCTGCTGTGAGACGAAACCCCGTGTTACAAGTCCCTGAGCTACTTTCTCTCGTCTGACAGATGTCATAACATGATGCATGGATCTGTCGTAGCTTCCCTCTTGAAGGGCAAAGAAGTATCCATCACTTTGAGGGTGTCTGTCTTGGGCCTTTCTGGGCCAGAGAAGGACTCTTTGAACGGGAAGATCGCTGGCTTGAAGGACCCACTCTTCTCCGCCATACTCTTGGACCTCCACGAGGACGTGAGGTTTGGATGTGTCCAAACCAAGCGTAGTGAGAGCCGTCTTGATGACAGTGGCGGCTGTGGCCTCTTTCGGGACCCTGAGGATGCAGTCTTGCCCAAGTTTGGCGGACAACCTGTGGTAAATTTGCAGAGCGCAGAGCGTTTCATCCTGGCAGTTTGACGCCTTTCCGTTCGTGATATTCATTCTTTAAACACACAGACATGCATCAGTACAGCACACTGCACAGTACAGCATGATAAGGATCTGGAGAAGAAAGAGAGGGAAGAAAGAATGTAGGTTTGAGTGTGAAACAGCAGTCAGACCACCAGGGTATACAAGTACACACTTGCCTAATGTGAAAACTGTAGCAGGTTAAAAAATTTGCATGAACTTCATGGATCTAGTTTATAGTTTCTTTAAAAGTTTCACTATAGTTAAAATAAGATAATAGTAGGTTTTTAAAAATCAGTGAGTGTCAAAGTACTGATGTTTAATGTTTGTATGTATTTATTAGTTAATTAATAATGCATTTATTTACTATTTTGCCCAGTGTTTTAAATGGAATGTTCTTACTGTGAACATGTAAACCATAAATGCAGGTAATGTATAACTCTTCCTTTATTCTAAAAACATAGTTCACCCCAATATGAAGATTATATTTACTATGGAACTCAAAGGTTACAGGGTTTACAGCATTCTTCAAAACATCTTTAGTGTTCAACGGAACAAATAAACACAAACTGGTTTGAAATAAGTCAAGGGTTAGTAAATGATGACAGAACACTCATTTCGAGCGAAACGTCCCTTTAAAGTATCTTTGATATTTAGAGAAATACATAATCATAATAGTTATATATTTTCATAGCATAATGCAATCAATGATAAAACCGCATCTAGTAGGCTATTCAACAAACACGACACGAGTCATGACGCCTTTTTACAACCGTGACAAACTCAACTTTCAGTTCAGAAAATCAGACTGAAGTTGACTTTCAACGGAGTAGCAATAAGAAAACTAAGTATATAAGGAAAAACAAATAACAACACATGTACCTTTTTCAAAACAACCTCGTTGTCTCCCAGAACGGAATCATTTCCAACATGGGGAAAAATCCAGCCGTGCTTTCCAGACAAAACTTCCAGCTCTTCAGCTACTAGTAAAAGCAGTCCACCTGCAACCCCGCGTAACACCGGACAGGATTATCTCACATTCACGGCACAGGTAATACCACTAAGAGGTAAATAACAACAGACGCGACTGACGGGGTTAAATCTTGATCGAGAAATAAGGAAGACTATTTTTTTCGCCTCCTGAATGTTGACGACACGGACGGCTTGTTACTTCCTGACATCGCAGTGCGCTAATTGCAAGTTGATGTGTGTGATGACACGCCGCCCTCGCCCGAATTCACTCTGCCATTGCAGGTTTACGACTCTGACAGAGCCGAACACCTGAGCAAACCAGTGTTACGAGATTTTTGGTTTCAGTGTTTCACAACGTTTAACATTTCCCCCCTCCACGGACCAATACCTCCATCAAAAAGCATTGTAAAAATAAATTATGAGTTAAAAAGGGATTTTTGCGTTAATAATGTAAAAGGTATACGAATAGCCTGTTACTCCTCAGTGGATGTTTCGTCATCACCACTAGATGGCGTCATACAACACAAATCTCTTCTGTAAGGTCAGGACGACTTCCTCAATCTTACAAATTCTTTTAAAAATCCCACCCTTCCCATTCCCATTCCCAATCCCATTCTTTTTAAAAAAGATCTTTTAAAAATCCCACAAAAACTATAAAAGCTTATTTTTTAAATAATTGCATAGCTCTTGTGTGTGTTGGTGGGTTGGTATTCTGCATCTATTATATATCTGTCCACTCTCTGGTAGAAAAAAGCATAACACATCTCAGCTGAAGTCCAATTGACAGCCATTTGATTTGATTTTCCTCCCAATAATTAATTCATTCATTTTCTTTTCGGCTTAGTCCCTTTATTAATCTGGGGTCGCCACAGCGCAATGAACCGCCAACTTATCCAGCATTTGTTTTACGCAGCGGATGCCCTTCCAGCTGCAACCCAACAACATCCATACACACTCATACACTACAGACAATTTAGCCTACCCAATTCACCTGTACCGCATGTCTTTGGACTTGTGGGGGAAACCGGAGCACCTGGAGTAAACCCACGCGACCAAAGGGAGAACATGCAAACTCCACACAGAAATGCCAACAGACCCAGCCGGGGCTCAAACCAGGGACCTTCTTGCTGTGAGGCGAACGTGCTACCCACTACGCCGCCGTGGCGCCCCCTCCCAATAATAATTAATTTAAAGTAGCCTATACTATTTATTTAAAAGTTTAAACATGCAACCAATGGTTTTAATGCATTACTTCCTGCTGACGTCATGTCAGATGCAGCCTAATAAAAATAATTTCATATAAAAACATAGTGTTTTCCAGTACTGGGCTGTGGCAGGAAGTGTAAAACATGCTGGATAAGTAGGCGGTTCAATCCGCTGTGATGACCCTCTGATAAAAACATTGTCAATTGTCATGTCATCTTTTGTCAAGTAATGATTTTATCAACTATAGTGACCATATTTTGACAATTGCAAATAACTGTAAAAAAAAAAAAAAAAAAAACACAATGATTGGCTTTTTCTAATGTACATTTATTCGTATGCAGGTTTTATTTAAAAAGCTTTAGAAATAATTGAGTTTTTGGCTGAAGAACGTGGAGAGCAAAATGACTTATGTTAGATGTAATTAAGCCATTCACTTCCTATTTACCATGGGCTGGTTTAAGATTCAGACGGTATGATACTCTTGGATAAAATTATCCTGGTATTGTGATTACTGCTCTAAAATATCTTTTTTAATGGCGCCAACTATTCCAGCACATGTTTTACACAGCGGATGCCCTTCTGGCCGCAACCCAGTACTGGAAAGCCTTTGCCTTTTCTTCTGGAGATACTGTTGCCCTAAAATATACTAAATAAATAAAATAGTGGTAAAAAAAACATGTAAAAATGTAAAACGTAAACCTTGAAACTGGTTATCGTCCTAGGCCTACTTCCTATTTATTTCTTTATCCAAATTAAAGCTCCATCCAAAAAGAACAAAAAACAATTGTCCACCTTTTGCTACTAATTATCTATTATATTAGTATTATTCATTAATTAATTAATTCATTCATTTTCCTTTCGGCTTAGTCCCTTTATTAACCTGGGGTGGCCACAGTGGAATGAACCGCCTGCTAGTATTACTTATTAACATAATTATTACATTCATTAAGAAACTATTGCTTCAAGTAACCTATAAATTATTCCTGTCTTGCAAATGTTTTAACATGCATGACATTTTCATAACAATCTTAATCTTCATCAGAAAAGTAGATTGGGCTGGCTCTCTCATGAACGCTGCATGTGTCACACTTTCATATTCACAAACTTCAAATCCTGATTAACAGAGAATGTTGATATCAAGCACTGTAAATCTAATGTAAATCATACATTATATCAGTTTTAAGCCTACCCTGAAACTCAGAGTTTGTTCAGCCGGCTCCATGCAACATCAGAGTAGAGTTGTCATGGTAACCTTGCACTGACTCATCACTGTGTACATCGCAGGAAACCGAGCCATCATAATGAGAGAAGTGTGATCAGGCATTTTATTTTTAACTTATTACCCACACTCTTCCTTTCTCGCAATCTTTTATCTTCTCTCTATATATTTTCTTTCACTTCTTTCTTTCTGGTAACAGCTCGAGAGTGAGGGAGTGGTTAGAGGAGAGAGGAATCACGGCTTCCGCTCTCAGTAAGCAGACATGTGCACCGAATCACACAAGCATCTACCCACATTACAGCAGAAACAAACATCTGGTCTCCACGGGAACATCCTCTGCATCCTAGCAACAGAAATAAATACAAGCAATTTAATTGATCATTTCTAGAACGGGTTTGGACCAGTGCTCAAATTTCGGTTTAAAGATGTTTGGAATGTGATGGAAGTTTAAAACACACAACCTCCCACAATCATTCAGTGAACACATTTGTAGAGATGAATATACATCACCTCTTTTCACTGTTATCCCTTTGCTCTAAAGACATTTAGTCTATGACAGTGGTGGGGCCTGTGGGAGTTTAATCAGATTTGCAGTTTCTGCTGGCTGAACATCATAACATGACGATGGAAACCACCGCATCATAATCACCATCACTGCCTAGCTTCAGCAAAACAGTGAAGCCACTCATACACCAAAAGACGACCCAAAAGCCATGTGTGTACTGTTTACATGTTATTGGAATTGTATTTTGCTAGTTGAGATATTTTCATAAGTTTATTTTCATTCATTTATTCATTTTTTTCAAGGCTCAGTCCCTTTATTCATCAGGGGTCACCACAGTGGAATGAACCGCCAACTTTATTTTCAGTTTAGGCATAATTAAAATACATTATTTTTGTATAATTGCAAATGCGACGTTTTTTATCAATGTTATGTATTGATTAGCCAATAAATTGCTTTTATCTTGACAAATCTCTCTTTAATATGGCTCACAGTTCAGATTGTTCTCAATTTAAAACTGTATCAATCAATCAGGGGTCGCCACAGTGGAATAAAATGCCTACTATTCTGGCATATGTTTTACACAGCAAACACCCTTCCGGCAGCAACCCATTACCGGGAAATACACTCTCGTTTACACACACACACACATACACCACAGCCAATTAAGTTTATTCAGTTCACGCATAGAGCATGTCTTTGGACTGTGGGAGGGAGAACATGCAAACTCCACACAGAAATGCCAATTGGCCCAGCCGGAGCTCGAACCAGCGGCCTTATTGCTGCAATAAAATACAAAATCATAAATAATATTCATTCATTCATTTTCTTTTCGGCTTAGTCCCTTTATTAATCCGGGGTCGCCACAGCGGAATGAACCGCCAACTTATCCAGCATTTGTTTTACGCAGCGGATGCCCTTCTAGCCACAACCCATCTCTGGGAAACACATCCATACATTCTCATTCACACACATACACTACGGACAATTTAGCTTACCCAATTCACCTGTACCGCATGTCTTTGGACTGTGGGGGAAACCGGAGCACCCGGAGGAAACCCACGCAACCACGGGGAGAACATGCAAACTCCACACAGAAATGCCAACTGGCCCAGCCGGGGATCAAACCAGCGACCTTCTTGCTGTGAGGCGATCGTGCTAACCACTCGGCCACCGTGGCGCCCTCATAAATAATATAAAATTCATAAATTTTCTTTTCGGCTAAGTCCCTTTATTAATCCAGGGTCGCCACAGCGGAATAAACCGCCAACTTATCCAGCATTTGTTTTACGCAGCGGATGCCCTTCCAGCCACAACCCATGTCTGGGAAACATCCATTCACACTCATACACTACAGACAATTTGGCCTACCCAATTCACCCGTACCGCATGTCTTTGGAATTGTGGGGGAAACCGGAGCACCCGGAGGAAACCCACACAACCACGGGGAGAACATGCAAACTCCACACAGAAATGCCAACTGACCCAGCTGAGGCTTGAACCAGCGACCCCCTTGCTGTGAGGCGAACGTGCTACTCACTACGCCACCGTGGCGCCCTAATATAAAATATAAATAATAATATTTATGTTAATTTAAGAACAAAAGGAAAACATATCCTACCATCTCCATGAAAACCTCTTTTAAAATGTTTATAGTCTGACATCTCCTAACCCATGTTGAGATGACCATAGTGCTTGATGATGTAGAACAACAATTTACACAACCAAGAGGTCAGACATGCACTGTAAAAATGTTGGGTTCCACACAATTCCTTTATGTCATCCCAACACAAAAAGATTAAGTTTACTTAATTGTTTTTACAAATTCAAGTGGATTGAACATAAAACAAATATGTTGCAGCACAAATCATTTTTTGAGTGTGGGATGTTACAATTTTATTCACTGGCTTTTCACCAGTGTGTCAATTTGTAGCACTTTTTTAAAACATAAAAGATACTTTGCTCTTTACAAGTTACACTAACCTATCTCATGGGTTCACCGACTAACCGATATTCTTTTAATATCAGAGTAGTATATAAGTCAGTGCATCCTGATGGGGATACAGGAGTAGGCTAAGAACATTGTTTAAACTACTTGTTATCTTCTATTCTTCCATATTCCAGTCTATATTTCTGTATTTGAATATCTGTAAGACGTTTTTATTTTAAGCTATACCAAGAACGTGTTAGCAAGTATTCACTATTAAAATCGGAATTCATTATCTGCATGCATGTATGAATAAGAAAGTGAATATATGGTACTCGGAAATTCTTGTGAAAAGCATTTGCAGTTCGAGAGCTGAAGAAAGAGAGGACTTATTACCTAATTTGGCATGTAATGGGCGGGTTGAGGGTGGGTGGAGGGTATCCCTCATAACCTTGAGTCGAAGTGTCCTCACTGATTGAAAAGTCCGATCCAAGACCGCGCCTACTTGTTTCAGACTAGGCTCTCCGAGAGAAAGATAACGGGACAAATTGGTAAGTAACATATTTTCATAGTTATTTTACTGAGTTCCTTTAATCAGCCTGAACTGATGTGTTTTTGTTCTGTCTTGAATTATTAACTAGGTTGTTTTCATGAATTCTAATGTGAACATTATAATATTTGTTTTTAATTACTTTATTCGTTCAGACGTTGATTTTGACAGTGTGCATATCTAGCGGACAATTTAAAATAATAAAAAAAGATTGAAAATAAATGCACCTTCTCTTTTTAAAACAGCCTATATATCCTTTCTATGTCGTGGCACGGCTGTTGCACCTTGCACCTGGAATGATAACGGAAAAATAATATTGGCTACTTTTTAAAGAAGGCTATGTATACATTTTTTTTAAACTTATTTTCATTGTAAATGTATTCTGTATTAATAATGGCGCAGCACGTGGAGAGGCACGCCCACTGCAGCCTGTTAGGAGGATGATCTCATATGCCATATTATTACATTTATTCGCTGGAACTGTTTGAATTTTTTGCTTCCATGATACACGAAACTGCTGTAGGCTAATTTACGATTTGTATCATTTTGTTTTTGTTTGTATTGTTTTATAACTTAAACCAAAATGTGACAAAAGTTTATTCAAAGCTCTTAAAAAGTTTTTTTATTATTATTGACATTAATTGATCGATTAAAACCTCTTAACATCTAAAGAATCTTTAATTCCACAAATGGTTATTTACAGTTGTACAATTTTCTTTTTAAAATGTTCAGTACTCACTAATTTTAAGAACTTCTCATTAAAATGTTTTTGTGGACCCCAAAATGGTTCTCCTATGTCATCACTTTGTAAAAAAAAGAAGTGGGGACATTTATTTCTTTCTGTACTAGGTAACACAGCTGTGCAGAGCTTGTTTTGTATGAAACAATAACAGCACTGTAGGCAGTTAAAGGAGAAAATTGAGCTACTTATGGCATGTCTCAGACAGCCGTGTGACCTCCTCCATGGCTCCATGTCATGTCCTGTTTTGTGTTTCCTCGATTGTATTAACAGCTTTCTTTTGACAATGGCAACTTTTGTTGCGTGAGGAGAAAATGAGTAACTGTGCGTTGCATAAAATTCAGCAGTATTCCATCTCCTCTCATGTGTGGATGACCAAAGCAAAGTAAAGGAGTTTCCTTTCCACTGTTCTGTTTATTTAGCAACCAGTGCTGAAAAGGGAATGAGTTAAGTACAAAAAAAGAGAAAAGCTCTGAAAGATGGGCGTGGGGGAGAACAAATGAGGCTAGGGGAATACTGTGTGTAAAACACCAAGCACATCCCTCTCGTTTTGCAGTTTGATGGGATGCAGAACATCTGGAATAGATCAACAAGTTGGAAAATTTGACACTAGGCAAAAAAGAGCGGGGAAAAAGGGAGTAAATGACTCACAGTTAAGATATTCCCGCCTGTGTTTAAAATATAAGCTGTCATGAGGTGAAAGAACAGGCTTTTTCAACCCCCTTGCCGGACTGTTAATACAGTATGTGGCTCTGAATTCATCTGCCTGCCTTCTTGCTTTTTCGCCATGTCTTTTTGTCTCGTATTTCCTAACCATGTTCTCCTCCATCCACTTAACCCAAAAATGTAAACACGCATGCCTCCATTGTTTACTTGAACCTCTCTGACAAGATGAAGGAGGTATTCCTGGCTGTTACAGAGCTGTGTAGGAAGGCTGCATTGGGTGGCTCAATGCTTTGATTGTTAGCCGATCTGACTCCTCCCACAGAGGTTGATAACAGATGGACTGTAGGGTTGAGTAAAGGTCTCGCTTGTGCACATTTGTCTAAATGGCTTGAATGCATTACAGAGATAATTTCACTGACTCCCAGTCTGGAATCCCAAAAGACGTTTTGTTGTAGAGCAGCAATTTATTCAGTATGCGACCATATAATTTGCGTGAATACACAGCTTATTATTCTGCATGTTTCAGATGGAGATTGTGGGGAATTTTAACTAGCCATGTGACCATGAAATTGTTGTCATTGCATATTTACTTGTGCAGATATTACAGCCTCTGTAAATTCCGCCATTTCCTCAAACTTATGTCACCGATTTAGGCTGGAACATGCTGTATGATGTTTTAAATTACACTGTTTATTAACACTGTAAACGGTTACAGAGAGAAACTGGGCATCGAAACTAAATGGCTCAGGATCACAAGCTACAGGCTTTCAAGTCATTCTGAAAACAACATTCTTAGGTTGCTAAGAGAGACATGACAAACAAAAAACAACATGGGCTCAGAATATTAAGCATCATTGATCTTTCACTGGAGTGTTCACTCATTATACACTTTGCAATTAATTCATTTTCTTTCGACTTAATCACTTATTTATCAGAGGTCGCCACAGTGGAATGAACTGCCAACTATTTAGACGTGTTTTACACAGTGGTAGCCCTTCCAGCCGCAACCCAGTACTGGGAAACACCCATACACTCTCAAATTCACACACACACACATACGCTATGGCCAATTTTGTTTACCCAATTTACCTACAGCGCATGTCTTTGGACTGTGGGGGAAACTGGCGCTCTCAGACGACACGGGAAGAACATGCAGAGTGTGTGGCGACAGTGCTAACCACTGAGCCACTGGGAAACTGGGAATCAAGAACTAAATAGCTCAGGATCACAAGCTACAGGCTTTCAAGTCATTCTGAAAACAACATTCTTAGGTTGCTAAGAGAGACATGACAAACAAAAAACAACATAGGCTCGGAATATTAAGCATCATTGATCTCTCACTGGAGTGTTTGCTCATTATACACTTTGCAATTAATTCATTTTCTTTCGACTTAGTCGCTTATTTATCAGGGGTCCCCACAGTGGATGCCCTTCCAGTCGCAACCCAGTACTGGGAAACACCCATACACTCTCAAATTCACACACACAAACACACACGCTACGGCCAATTTTGTTTACCAAATTCACCTATAGTGCATGTCTTTGGATTGTGGGGGAAACTGGCACTCCCAGAAGACATGGGGAGAACATGCAGAGTGTGTGGCGACAGTGCTAACCACTGAGCCACTGTGCCACCCTTTGCAATAACAGTTTGAGTTTTTTTTTTGCAAAATCTGTTAACTCTGACTTCCTAAAATCAGCAGACTGGCTTTGACCACTTAAAAAAGGGTGTTTATCAAGTCAGAGTACAAACTGAGTTAAATATCTGGGCAGAGGTCATCCTTTACTTGCATGTTTTAGTTTATCCAATGAAATCCAATGGGGTCTAAAACAAAGCTGAACTCCAATGACTTTTATTGCAGAATCAATCAATCAATCAATCAATCAATCAATCAATCAATCAAATCAAATCAAATCAAATCAAATCAAATCAAATCAAATCAATCAATCAATCAATCAATCAATCAATCCAAAATCTGCCAATTTGGAACATCTCACCAATGAGTTTGAGTGAGCAATGACAGAATTATCATTTAACGTGTGAGAAATCTATTAAATGTTTTGTTTATTAATGTTTTCATACCACTGACTTTTGCTTCTAGACATCTAAGAAGACGTCAAACCAAAGTACTCCCAATTCTCCTGTCTGACATCACCGTCCCTGTGACACTCCTCTCTGTGATCCCATCATGGCGGTGGTGTTGCGTTCCTCACCTCTCCTGTGGACCCGAGTGGCTGCCATGGTTTTCGCCTGCGTGGCCTTCAGCGTTTCCCTTTACGGATCAAGGCTCACCCACGGCACCGGTGACTGGTGCGTGTTCTGCTGGGGCTTCAGTTTCGTGGGAACTCTTCTAATTATCCTGGTGGAGATGTTCGGCCTGCAGACCCGCGCCCCAGTTTCGTGGAAGAACTTTCCCATCACTTTCGCCTGCTACGCCTCTCTCCTCTGCCTCTCTGCGTCCATCATATTCCCCCTGTACTTCCTGAAGGGGTTCGCCGGTCGCACCGAGATGATCAACTGCCGCATCGTGTCCACCGTATTTTCTTGCCTCGCCACCATTGCGTATTTAAGCGAGGTGAGTCTCAGTAAGGCCCGTCCAGGAGAAGTGTCCGGCTACATGGCTACAGCACCAGGACTGCTAAAAGTGTGCGAAACTTTCATCGCCTGCATCATCTTCGTCTTCATCAGCGAGCCTGAGTCGTATAAACAGAACGCGGCGACCCAGTGGTGTTTGGCTGTGTACTGCATCTGCTTCATTTTATCAGCAGGCATCATTGTGATGTGTGTTGGCGAATGCACAGGTTGCTTGCCTTTCTCCTTCGCCCGCTTTCTATCCACGTATGCCCTGCTGGCTGTGAGCATGTATCTGTCGGCCACCATCATTTGGCCCATTTATAAGTTCGACAATAAGCACGGAGGCCAGAGCCACAGACCAAACATCTGCGGGTCCAGTATTGGCCTTTGCCCGTGGGACAAACTGGTCGCCATTACTGTGCTCAGCGCGCTTAACTTCATTCTTTATCTGGCTGATCTCATCTACTCCGCAAGGCTGGTGTTTGTTAATGCTTAAAGGGCTTAGCGAGAATTTTAAAAAGAGCAGAGTAATACAAAAAGAAGGTATAGAGATTTAGAAATAGGGAAGTGGGTCGGAGAGTAGAGATGGTGTAATGGTAGGTCATGAACTATATTCAGAGCTTGCTTTTTTATCAGTCATGTTCAGAAGGCAAGAAAGTACTTGTTTAGATCAGAAAGTGTAAGTTGTAATAAATGAAAATAACACACACACACACACACACACACACACACACACACACACACAAAGGTCTACAGCAGGGGTCACCAAACTTGTTCCTGGAGGTCCGGTGTCCTGCAGATTTTAGCTCCAACCCTAATCAAACACACCTGAACAAGCTAATCAAGGTCTTACTAGCTATACTTGAAACATCCAGGCAGGTGTGTTGAGACAAGCTGGAGCTAAACCCTGCAGGGACATCGGACCTCCAGGACCGAGACTGGTGACCCCTGGTATACAGTATATAAAGCACTTGAAATTTCTCTGGATTTATGACTTGTTTGAGTAACACTTTTAGTTTTATTCTCTAACAACTCTTTATATTTCTTCTAAATGTAAAATGCAAATGTAATTTAGAGCCTTTTTTGCACACAATAACCAGAGCCATAGAGAGACAGAGTTGCGACAATTCCAATGACTCCAATGGTGGCTCAGGAAGCCTCTCACTTGTTCCCAGAAGTTAGCTCTTGGGGTGCACTCACACTCAGTGGCATAGTGGACGGGCACGCAGGGCCCCGAGTGATAACACAGCACCCCTATTGCCCCAACCCCCCGATCTTCTATTCGTACGATCATACACCTTGCATCTTCCACCCCCCTCCTCCGGTCTTCAACTACCACGAACGTAAGCTCCCCCTATCATATCCACATTCGCGTTACGCCACTGCTCACACTAGGCTGTCCGAACCCTGCCTGGGCGCGTTTCCTGGTTCTTTTGACAAGTGTGAGTGCTCCAAATAATGCCCAGGTATACCCAGGTGTTCGGTTTGGTTTTGGCATGGTACGCTTGTAGTGTGAGTGCAAAACGCACCTGAACCCCAAACTGTAGACACGACGTCACTTTAAGGGATTTTTTAAGACACTTTAAGGGTCTCATATGGATTTATTTATCATTCTTACTTTTCAACACAAACTGTCAAAGACACAAACCCCTTGCTGCACATAAGCTTCAGCAAATCTCCTAATACATTAAGCATGAGGACTTTTATGATAATTTATGAGCGTCAAAAGTTCCACAAAATATTCGACTGTTTGTCACTGATATAACTAAAGCAATGTCCACTTTGCTGACCGAGAGCGCTTCTCCTCTGTTAAACTGAACCATCGCATCATTGATGGCGCAAGTGTGCTTCGGCTCAGATGGCAAAACATACAATGTGAGTGCAGGCCTTCAGGGGAGAGGGGAGGGAAGACAATCGTGCTTCGGCAAGGTTTAAGGCAACTGTACCGAGTGTGAGTACGCACTTAGTTAGCGTAGTTACAGCTGAAGATGGTTGGTTTTACACTTTTGAAAGGTACGAAGTTTCTAAAAATAAGAGTGTGTATGTTCTAAAGTCATCGTACATTATTTGAATTAACCGCAAAGCACTTCCTGGAACTTTTTGAGTCTACATGAATCACGTGACGATCAAACATTTTGGATTTACGTTATCCGAACTCTCTCTCTCTGTTTATGGCTTTGACAATAACTAAAAAGGTGCCATGTTCTAGACATGTTTACATGTATTTTCGAAAAAAGTATTTTCAGAGCCAAGAATCATTATTTGATGATATAACCGTAAATTTCAATTAAAACAAATGAAAACATATGTCAATCTCACAAACTGTTATTTTCTGAAAAATTCGGATACTCCAAATAGCAATATGTTTGTCAACAATTTGGATTAAATATTATGAGACATTTATAGAGTAAAAATTATTACAGTATAATGTCACTACCTAATAAATCCAGAGAAACAATGAATTTTCAAGTCATCACTTATTTTATTTTTCTCCATAAAATGTTTAAATGTTTAGTATTAAATTCAACAATTTGTGGTCAGTAACATTCATTACAAAATGTATTTATTAAAAGAATCTATTATGCTTATTAAGGATGCATTTATTTGATCAAAATGCTGTAAAAATGGCAAATACCGTTACTCTTTTCATTCATTCATTTGGCAAAACTAAATCAGCAGCTATTACATCTTTCATAAATACAGAAGTTTTAAAGAACTTACTTTAGATAGAAATCTTTTATAGTAATTTAGATGTTGTTACTGTCTATTTTGATCATTTTAATGCCTCTTACTGAATAAAATGAATCATTATTTAATATAAGTCTTAGAAGTAATAAGTCTTACTGACCACAAACATAGTAAATATATACGCATCTTCTGTGCAGTATGATCTAAATTTGCACATCATTGTGCATGGGGAATGAAGATTATTTACATTTATTACAATTTACTTTAAATAAATCCTACTGCTAAATAATACTATTTATGCTGCTTTGTGCTTTAAAGTTGCTTTGCATGAAGGATTTTTTGATATCTACTAGTTTAGTGATGTTGTTTGAGTGAATGTCAAATCGCCAATCAGTGTATAACACCCTCTTTTTTCATTCAGGTTAATCAGCACCAGTCCAGGACTATGTGTTTGCACTTAATATCTGTGATGTAATACTTGACACTTTTCAGTACATTACACTGCTCTCTGGTGCGATTGTGTCAAACCATTGACATGGTATGTTTGTTCTTAAAATGTAACTCCTGTTACATTAGACACGCTGATACTGAGGAGATCTATAAATGTATATTTGGACATATCATTAAACGTTGAAGACATCTTGAATATAGTGTTTTTCCTTTTGAACACATTGTACTGGATTCATATATAGGATATTGTTGCTTTACGTGTGCACAATTGTGTTTGCAAAGTATATGCAAATGCTGTAAGAAAGTTGCTGTTCTTTTGTAAACCAGCTGGCTGAATCAGTTACACAAACACCTCACGATAAAGAAAGAAGACGAAATGTTGTTTGCTGTGCTGTAAGTCTCTGGGATCTGCATGTGCCTGTCACAAACTGTTACGCAGTCCTCAATGCTTGAATGAGAATGTTTTCATTGTGTTTTCAAAGAGCGAGAGAGCATGTGTGCCACTCTCTCTCTCTCTCTCTCTCTCTGAGGGGAACAGCACACACCGCAGCCTTGTGTGAATGTGTAATCAAGCTCTCAATAAAAACCATGAAATAAAGAAACAAGCGTGATCTCTGTGAGCTCTTGCCTCATTTACTATTGAATATGGTGATTCAGACTTACCTTCCATTTGCTCATTCTTTGTTTAAACTTTAAAGTTACGCCTGTGTGAAAAGATACAGAACATCTGTAGACTCTCTGTCCCTGAGTTAATGAATCACGTTCTAGAACTTTCTGTGTGAACTCACCCAGAGTGCATGGAGGAATGTTCAGCTCGAATTTATGTTGCACTTTTGCCAGATGTGCTTCTCCTATAATTAAAGAACACAAATGAGAATCTCTTCCTGCTGATTTGTTTCAACTTGAGAACAAAATGCTGGTGATAACCACAGATGTCCACGAGGGTGGACATTTTTGAATGCGCTTTAATCATGGTAAAACATGTTATATGATGTTAAAAATTGATTCAAATGTTCTTAAGATATTCTAATTAAATATAAGAACAACATTTCGAAACAATTTTATTTAATGCAAATGTGGTTCGCACTGACCCAGTGGTTAGCATTGTCACCTCACAGTAAGAAGGTCGCTGGTTCAGTAGGCATTTTCGTGTGGAGTTTGCATGTTCTCCCTGTGTCCGCGTGGGTTTTCTCAGGGTGCTAACTACTAAATTGGTCGTAGTGTATGTGTGTATAGTGTTTATAGTGTGTATAGATGTTTCCCTGTACTGGGTTGCAGCTGGAAAGGCATCCGCTATGTAAAACATATGCTAGATAAGTTAGTGGTTCATTCTGCTGTGGCGACCTCAGATGAATAAAGGGACTAAGCCAAAGGAAAATGAATGAATGAATGAATGAATGAATGAATGAATGGATGAACGAACGAACGAACGAACGAATGAATGAACGAACGAACGAATGAATCATTGAATGAATGAATGAATAAATGAATGGATGAACGAACGAACGAACGAATCATTGAATGAATGAATGAATGAACGAGTGAACAAACGAGCGAACAAACAAATGAACGAACAAACGAATAAATGAATGAACGAATGAACAAATGAATGAACAAAAGAACGAACACGCGAATTAATGAAAGAATGAATAAAAGAATGAATGAATGAATGAATGTTATGGCCTTGTGGAGTTGAACATATTCTTCGATGAGGAAAAGGAAGTTCCCAAAACCCCACCTCTATAAATTTGGTATCATTGAAAAGTCTTAAATGTCCACTTTAGAGAATGAAATTTGAAATGAAAAATTTGAGAAATGAAACAGTTACATCTGTAGCGTGCAGCAGATGGGGGTATATTCAGATTTGCATACGTCCTCTAGAAATGGTAGTCAAGAGGTAGTCAAGAGGATATACAGAAAGAGAAAGTAAAGTCAACATCTGAACGCTTTAGACAAAAATGATCAAACTGGTGTTTATAGATTTGGAACATCATACTGAGCTGAGCGTGTTTCATATGAACACACTGAAATATTGTGCGTCTGGTGCCATGCCCTAAATGAACTAAAACCATCTTATTGGGACCTGTTATGCAAAAATCACTTTTATAAGGGGTTTGAAGTCCCAATGAACTGGAAGCTGTGGTCGTTTTTTTTTTTTCGTATAGTGACGCAGTTTCTAGAGAAACACAATATTAAATGAGAAAACAGTGGGCGTGACTTGTTTACTCTACCGCAGGCTGATTGGATGTAGTAAAGTAGGAATTTCATTCAGAAAGATGGAGAAAAGGGGTTTTAGAAGAGTTATTACAACCTAACAGACTCCTTCTGCTCACTATTTCTGTTTGTTGTCAAAACTGACAGCTGAAGCAGCGTGGTTAAGTATGTTAACCATGCCCATTACCTCAAAATCACATAATCTGATCATTTAACTGACAGCAAACAGGAAGTGCTTTTTCAGATTTTAACTAAAGATTAGAAGGGCTATTAGAACTATTTTATTATTTTTTTGTTAATAACATGCACAGATGAATTGTTCATTGCAAAACTGGCCACGTGAGCTAACAAAATTGTATCAGTTTTATTTCTTGGGGACTTTAAACTACTTTGTGTGGCAGCTGTGTGTGGATATAGCCAGCCTCAAATGGTAAAAATGAATGAATTCTACTTTTTATAATCACGTTTCATAAATTTAGTCTGCAGAAACACATTGATTGACATTGTGAATGAGGTTGTACACTGTTCCCTTTACCCCCTTTACTTGTCCTCAGGAGTTTCTTTTCCATATCAAACGTACGAAGTCTGAACTTTCAAGAAGAGGATGCAAGACTAAACTTTATGTAGGCTACTTAGGCCCAATCTCAATTCTCCCCCTTAGCCCTTCCCCTTACCCCTACCCCTCGTTTTGCACGTTCACATCAAGGGGTAGGGGTGTCCCAATTCTCTTTAGCTTGAAGGCGTAGGGCTAAGGGCAAGGGGTAGATACCCCTTTGAACGAAGATTTTTCAGGACCACACTTAAAACGGAGGGGTAAGAAATTTTCCCAGAATGCACCTACCTCAGCGGCAGGATAGCTGAACCCGGAAGTAAGGAGATCCACAAATTAGTATTTTTTGTCATTATTGCGAATTTTTACGACAAACAAACATGTTTTAATATATTCATAACTCAGTTCGTCTTTTACCGTCATGCTTTAAAAAAAAAAACGCTAAAAAAACGCTAAATTTCGCGATCTATAATCCATAATCATAACTCCGGTACAGCGTTCCCAGAACATTCTGACACACGATGACACTGGAATACCCTGTCAGTAATGTCTAGTGTCTGGGAATGAGCTTTTACAGTGTCTGCTGTAATGTTAATGTTGTTTTCGTGTGTTACATAGATAAATATGGCCACGGAGTAAATAAACAGTACAGTTCCGATCTTATTGCCACATTAGATCGTTATGATAACATAATATACGCCTTCAGTGATTTCCTGAAGATAAACACCAAAAATAACACAACAGGAATAACTCCAGCAGTCGTGATCGTCTGATCTCATATAAAGCAAGAGATCGCGATGACATATGATGACGTGTGCAGGTGTTGAAGTGCTTTCCCAATTCTTAGGGGTAAGTTTTGAAGCCCTTCCCCTTGACCCTTGATTGTAAGGGCCAAGGGGAAGAGGAAGGGCCAAGGGGTAGGGGTACAAAAATAGAATTGGGATTGGGCCTTAATATTGAGGAAAAAGCCCCGATCAGGTAGGCGAATGTCTGCAGCCACGCCTCCAGATGTCTCCATTTTCCACCATCCACACTGAGACGGTGCAGCAGTGGTTTAAAATGAAAACGGCCTCTTCAACGGTTCCAAAACGCTCGAAAACTCCAGCATAGTGTGGACGGATGGTGTAACCGTAGCAAAACTTCTGCATTTTAAAACGAATACATGTTAGTGTAAAAGGGGCCCTTAGCTGAAGCTCAGCTCTACCCATGTGGCTCTGCAGTGAGTATTACTTGTTTGAATCTGTCACTATGCTGACACATAGACGTTTATAACTCCGCCCTCTTTTGGGGTTGAGAGCACAATCTCATTTGAATTTAAAGTTACAGTCACCAAAACGGCACAATTTGGATAAAGCCCTAAAAGGGGCTGTTTCAAAGAGTTATCAAAATTATTTGTGTGGTATTTTGAGCTGAAACTTCTCATACACACCATATGGATGATTTTATATCTTGTGAAAAAGGGCAAAATATGTCCCCTTTAACATATCTTTAATTACTCTTTGTTGCAGATGGTGTAATCCCTCATCCATACAGAACATAGCTCTTCATTTATCTCTCTTCTGCTTGAACCCATCATAATCAGTCCTGCTTGCAGGTGTATTTTAAATCATTTGGTCCTCTTAGGGCCTTCAGGTCAAGGACCACTCATGTAAAGGATTTCCAGTGTGGTTGTTTAAAGTGTGGGTTCTCTGTTGTTTCAAGTTTATCTTTATTGTATTTGATCACATTTTACAGTCCCTCATTTTTATTACAGAACTAGCACACACATTTGCCTGTTTATCTGTTATTTAAATAGGAAGTACTTACAGAGGTGTGGCCCATCAATATCCGCATTAAACTGGGAACAGTGACAACCTTTTTCATCTCATACACTGAGCCACAGCAGAAATCAACAACATGGAAGGGCTCCTGGACACAGAAGAGTTTTGCTGTTCAATCTGCCTCGATCTGCTGAAAGATCCAGTCGCCATTCCATGTGGCCACAGCTACTGCATGCTCTGCATTAATGATTACTGGAAGCAAAAGGACCATTTGGGGATTTTCAGCTGTCCCCAGTGCGCACAGACATTCACTCCCCGGCCTGTTTTAAACAGAAACACCATTCTGGCAGATGTGGTGGACAAGCTGAAGAAACTGGAGCTACCGGATGACTCTGAGATTTACAGCAACTTCATGCCAGGTGATGTAGTCTGCGATTTCTGTACCATTATCAAACAAACGGCTGTGAAGTCTTGCTTGGTATGTTCGGCATCTTACTGTCAGAATCATCTTGAAGCACACTACAAATCTCCAGCCTTGAAGAAACACAAGCTGATCGAAGCCTTGGCCAACATACATGAGAAGATCTGTCCTCGTCATGACAAGTATTTAGAGATATACTGTCGAACCGATCAACAGTGCATATGTCTTTTATGTGTGATGGATGACCACAAGGGTCATGATATTGTACCAGGAGATGTGGAAAGCACAAAGAAACAGGTATTGTTTTTTTTCTTATACTTTGCTTGCTTCGAATGTGTATTTGAGAGGCTTTTCATGGGTCTTAACTCTATGGAGGGTGCGGTAAATGACAGTTTCCACGAAATACTTCAGAAGCCAAAATCACTTTCCACTGAGGCAATGCACATTTTCCAAAGTGCACTCCAGAGCCCAATATGAACAGTGTTCATTGTACGGAAAAGTTAATGCAAGAGTAATTGAAAAAATTGTCCAAGAAAGAAAGAAGGCATTGAATTCACTAACGTTTGAGCTCACGTTTCAAGCCAAAGGAACAACGTACCTGTAAATATGTGACATTTTAAGGTTACAAAAGTAAAACAAAATCCTTTTCCTGTTTCGCATTCAAATTTTAACCTGCATACACAAACAGATCCCATCAGAGCTTCCTTTTTCTGTAAAAAAAAAAAAGATAAACATCTTGCACCACTGACCAATCAGAAAGAAGTCAGACCTGTTTGCTTCAGCTTTGTGGTCTGCTACTTTGAATATTGAAGAGTTCTTCATAATAGTGTATAAACTCATTTGTTTATTGCAAAGGTTATTCATATTAGTGAATAAACAGTCAAAGAGAATATGAAGTCGTTTTGGAAAAAAGTTAATAAAAAATAATTACTAATAAAGCTCTTCCTAAAAATAATTGTCATTTGTTTTCCCTTACAGAAAGAATTAGGCATGACACGACAGAAATACAAGCTCAAAATCCACTCTAAAGAGAAGGACCTAATGGAGCTTAAACAGGCTGTTGACGCACTGAAAGTAAGATGTGTCTACAACGGTTTTAACTAAAGGGACAGTTCACACAAAGTTACAATTTATTGACTTTTCTCACCTTCAAGTGGTTTCAAACTGTTTTTTTCTTCTGTTGAACACAAAAAAAGATATTTTGAAGAAAGCTGAGAAACCGGAACCCATTGACATCCATAGTAGAAGAAACAAATACTGTGGAAGTCAATAGTCTGATGCTTTTAAAACATATCTTCTTTTATGTTAACCACAAGAAAGAAACTCATGAAGGTTTGAAACAAGTAAAGAGTGAGTAAATCATGAGAGGCTTTTCATTTTTTGATGAACTGTCTCTTTAAAAAAATGGATGAACAATGAAATGTTTTAAAATGAAGTATGAAAATGAAGTATCACTCTTTATTTAGTATCATTATTAATTAATAAATGTATATGTTTATATTAAATGTATTACTTTAATATATTTGTTTTGTAAAATTTATACAACTTGCCCCATTTCTTACACAAATGTGGGCTATAAAACAAAAACTAAACTAAAAATAAAGTTGAACTGAAAATAATCTTTTATTTAATATATACCATATATTTAATAGATAATGTATGTAAAACAGAAATGTGTTGATTGTATTCATAAATAGATTTGTAGATTTTTACTAAATGCTTTTGTGCTCTAAAAGATCTCTGCACAGACTGCTATGGAAAATGGTGAAAAGATCTTCAGTGAGTTGGTGCAGTCTATCGAAAGGAGGCAGTGTAAGTTCAGAGATCTGATCAGTGATCAAGAGAAAGCTGCAGAGAGCATGTTGCAGACACTGGAGCAAGAAATCTATGAGCTCAAACAGAGAGATCACGAGCTTGAGATGCTTCTGAAGTCTGAAGATCAGGTCCATGTTCTTCAGGTAATCCTAAACCCAGTGCTGTCTGAAAGTTTAAAGGGCTACTTCACCCAAAAATTCTTAACTATTCATTCTGTCTCCCCAATCCACTGAGACCTTCATTAATCTTCAGAACACAAATTAAGATATTTTAGATGACATCCGTGAGCCTCCATATTATCCTCCGTTTGACCAGTGTTCCTCAACCACATTCCTGGAGGACCATCAGCTCTGCACATTTTCTATATCTCTTTAACCAAACACACCTGATTCAGATCAACAGCTCATTAGCAGAGACTGAAAGACCTGTAATGGGTGTAACAGACAAAGGACATCCAAACCATGCAGTGCGGGTGGGCCTCCAGGAAAGTGGTTGAGAAACACTGTTATAAACCAATGCTTTCGAGATGTGTGAAGAAGTTCAGAAACAAAACCAAAAGCATCAAACATTCCATAGACTTCAGTGGATTCCAACTGTAATCATGCAAAGCACCAAGACACTTTTGCAACATAGGCTCGTTCTGAAAACATAGCACTATATACAAAATGATGTAGCCAGAAGTACGAATGGCTACATTTCTTCTTCATAACAAACGCTACAGGGTGTTATGATGTCATTTCTTTTTGCGCTTACCAGCTGACCGCTTACCTCCATATGAATGGCTTTCCCGCTGTTACTAGTTTATCCACTTAGCTCGCCATGTACATCAGCAGACTTGGAGTTGACCATGACAACAGGGTTCGAGTCTGGCGCAGAACGGTTCCAGAAAGCAGGCAAGACAAAAACAGAATCTGAATAATAAAACAAACAAGTAAATAACAGGGTGAGAATGTGGTAAATCTGAAAACTTGGTAAAAATCAGGCGAGGGCTTTTCTTTTTCTGGATTGCTCTTTAAAACTGTAGGTTGGGTTTAGGAAAGTGGGTGGGCAGGTCAATCTGAGCTTTTAAAAAACACTATTGGTTGGGTTTAGGAAAGGAGGAGGGTGGGTCAGTCGATCGGTCAGTCAGTCAGTCATTCAGTCAGTCAACAGAGTCTTCTGGCGGATTTATGCCAAAACTGCAGGCTTGAATGACACTCGTGAGAGAAATTTAAGATCTGAAAAAGCAAACACAGCGGCTTCTAGTGGATTAGCAAAAACAAAAACTGCAAAAAAATGTAGCTCGTGGGACGTATTTGGCACTCTCCAGAATTGTATATAGAGGTGCGTTTTCACAATGAACCTGGGTTGCACTTTTTGTGTGCCAAAAAAGTGGTTTTCGGATGGTTGTTGTCTATGGAGGCTCTCGGATTTCATCTAAAATATCTTAATTTATGTTTTGAAGCTGAATGAAGGTCTAGGAGGATTAAAAAGATTACATATTTTTTTCATTCTTTCATTCTTTTGGGTTAACTAACCCTTTAAAATCATTAAAGAAAGTACAATAATGGGCCATTTCACAGATGTTTCTCTCTCTTTCTGTTTATAGAATTGCAATTCCTTCTCTTCTGGACTTCCTGACCCTCCGTTCACAATAGCGTCACTCTCCGATTTCGGCAAGGTGAACGATGCGATATCCGTTTTAAAGAAGAAGCTTGAAGATGTCTTTAAAGGAGAGTGGCTCAGGATCCATCAAGCAGGTAAGGGAAAACACCACAAGCTAATTTCTTCCCTCACAACAGCTTTTTTGTTAAACCATTACTGCGTGTACACATGCTTTCCATTTCTCTCCAGCCAGATCAATGACAATCCTTCACTGCACGGAACCCAAAATTAGATCCGAGTTCCTGTACCGTAAGTCAGTTTACTGCACTAATGCAAAGTGTTATTGATTTTAAAAAGTTGGCTTTTGTCGTTAAAACATGGATTTCTAAATTGAGCACACAAACAGCATCATTACTACTCCAATTTCCGCAATGATTAAAAACCAATTTTAGCTGGTCTGACATTTTGCATCCTGTTGCTTCTGTGCAAGCATAGAGATGGTAGACGTTCATGAATGTTGATTGGTTAAGTGAAACGGTTGAGTGAATAGTGCAATGATTCATTCATCATAACTGACACTACATTCAAAATCACACACCGTATATAGTAGTATGTCTAGATTTGGAAATTCACACAGCATCAGTTTTATCATATCAGAATCAGTTTTATCACCAAGTGTGCGTCACACACACAAGGAATTTGCTTTGGCTACAGAAGCTTCCAGTGTACATAAAGTGACAAGTGACAAAAAAAAATATATATATATATATATATATATATATATATATATATATTTGAAATATTTAAGTCGTTAAAAAAATTAACGCAGTGGCAACAGATTTCCTGTTGTGGCTTTTACGGGGTTGTAGTCCATGGCGCAGGCGCGGGTGATATGGATAATGTGGATCCATGTAAATGTACTCAGTGATGTGCCAGATGATGCCAGATGATGTCGCAAGCTGCCAAAGACAGACCATTCCTCTCTAAGTTGATTCCAAGCACCCTCAAATGTTTCATTAAGTTTGACGTGTTTCCCCCCTACACGCAACTTTTGTAAAGCGTCTGCTTCGCGTTGCTGTATCAGAATCCTTGCTTGAGAAATACAGTCATACTTTAAGAACCGTAGTCGTGCGTGGTGATGATTTGAAGGGAGTGTGTGTCTCTGTCTGTGTGTGTGTGCGTGCGTGCATGCGTGTGTGTTGTCACCTGATAATGTCAACAGACAGTACTGTCTTACAGCAACTGGCTAATGTTAAAGAGGACTAAGCAAAATTCTACTTTATAATTAATGTTCGCAACTCGCAAAACAACTTTACAATGAATACAATTGTTTGTATTCAATACTTTATAATTATTATTTTTTTCGCTCAAATTTCCATATTTGCAATGCCTGTATTTTGGATTTTTTTGTAGTTCACTTAAAATCCAACATGGAAATAATTAAGTTTGTTATTGGCATTGATTGTT
>CAIGQQ010034181.1:2626862-2719217 GCA_903798035.1 Danio albolineatus | reverse complement strand
AAAAAATAAACAGGGGGGGCTAACTAACAATTCAGGGGGGCTAATCTGACTTCAACTGCATATATATATATATATTATAACTTTGGATAAGATTAGTGTTGTGTTTTTTATGAATGACTGACTTACGAGGCAGGTTTTTAGTGAATCAACAACAACACTTTTCATATGTGTAGTTAAATATCGATATTATGAAGTTTTTTTGTTCCTTAATAAATATTAATGAATAAAAATGTTGACATTATGAAACAAAATTACCATATTTACCACATTGTTTGTTCCTAAATATTGCTAAACATATAGCAAACACAATAAAAAGTAACAGCCAATAAAAGTCACCCACAAAACCACATCTTTTACCCAGAGTTGTAAATGTACTTATTTCAAAAAAAGATACATAAAACTGAATTAGAACTTTCCTCATCTCTACTTTGACAATAGAACTGCGTTTCTACTTTGTACTTTCCAAATATTTTACCATGAAAGTGTTAAAAGAATTGTTAATGGAAACATCAGAGATTCAGAATAAGAAATGGAAACCAGAATCATTACAATCTTTCCACTCTCTATTATTTAATGTTTTAATAAAACAGGACATTTAAAGAAAAATCACCTGACTTTATCCATCAGAACATGTTTCTTCTTTGAAATAATTTACAGATGAGCAATGTACAAAACAGATATAAATGTTTATTAAATAAATAGGGTTGATTTTCACAAATATATTTCATAAATAAACTCTAAAATTTATCTACAAATCTTCTGTGCCAAAAAAATGCACAACAGCCCTAGCAACCAGTTTTGTTCACAATAAACATTGCTGGGCAACAAAAAATGAACTCCTGAAATCCAGACATCTGGATTTATTTGACCATAATTAAACGCAATGTGTAACCCGATCCTCATATCAGGATGTTCTTAGAAATCTGCAATTCAGGAAAATGTGTTTCCCACCTGTATGGATCTTGCTGGCAGACTCTCGTAAGTCCCACTGAACTCCCTGACTAATGCCCGTCTCGGGGGTGGAGAATGCATGCCCGCTCTGCGCCCAGCTGATGATGTGGGCAAAGGGATGCCCACAGGTTGCCCACAGATATCCTGGGTATCTGTAACAAAAAAGTATTATAGTGAAGCTTTCTGAGCTGCAAGCATATGGGTATAGGATAAACAATTGCTGAAACGTGAGACACGAGGCCTCTCATTGGAAAATCATAACAAACACAGGGAAGCCTTTGTGGAGACGTCATTTATTATTTCCACAAGTACACACAGACTTGTTTACCTCAGAATGCATGCACAAGGTTTTCCAAATGGGGTGATTTCTGAAACGTAACAAACTCCCTAACTACAATCTCCAAACCGATCCAAAACATTAGCATAGCAATAACAGACTGCACACAAATGCACACAAAGCATGCAAGGCAATTATATATCTTCATATGCGTATACCAACATATATTCAAGAATTTTATTAAGCTAATATAATTAATAAATAAGCTTTAGTTAAAATGTACAACATATTACGTGTCTACAAAAATCTCTAATATTCCTTTCAAATTAACTCATCATGCTGGAATTGTTTGCGCGATTATTGTGTTACACTATACACTCGCCGGTCACTTTATTAGGTACACCTGCCCAACTGCTCGTTAACGCAATTTTCTAATCAGCCAATCACATGGCATCAACTTTATGTAGACATGGTCAGGACGATATGTTGCCGTTCAAACCAAGCATCAGAATAGGATTGAAAGGTGGTTAAATTGACTTTGAATGTGGCATGGTTGTTGGTGCCAGTCGAGCTGGTCTGAGAATTTCAGTATTTAACTTAATGCATTTAGGTATGTAGACATGATCAAGACGATCTGCTGCTGATTAAACAGAGCATCAGTATAGGGAAGAAAAGTGAGTTGAGTGACTTTGAACGTAGCATGGTTGTTGTTGTCAGACAGGCTGGTCTAAGCATTTCAGAAACTGCTGATCTACTGGAATTTTCAAGCGCAAATATCTCTAGAGTTTACAGTGAATGGTCTTAAAAAGAGAAAATATCCAGTGAGCGGCAGTTCTGTGGGCACAAATGTCTTGTTGATTCTTGAGGTCAGAGGAGAATAGCCACACTGGTTTGAGCTGATAGAAAGGCAACAGTACCTCAAACAATCACTCGTTACAACCAAGATATTCAGACGAGCATCTCTGAACGCATAACACATTCAACCTTGAGGCAGATGGGCTACAGCAGCAGAAGACCACTTCGGTCAGCTAAGAACAAGAAACTGAGGCTACAATTCACACAGGCTCACTAAAATTGCACAATAGAAGACTGGGAAAATGTTGGTCTGATGAGTCTTGTTTTCTGCTGATACATTCGGATGGTAGGGTCAGAATTTGGCATCAACAACATGAAAGCATGGATCCATCCTGCCCTGTATCAACGGTTCAGGCTGGTGGTGGTGGTGTCATGGTGTGGGGGATATTTTCTTGGCACACTTTGGAGCCATTAGTACCATTTGACCATTGTGTCAACACCACAGCCAACGCGAGTATTGTTGCTGACCCTTTATAACCATAGTGTACCCATCTTCTGATGGTTACTTCCAGCAGGATAACGCGCCATGTAATAATGCATGAATCATCTCAAACTGGATTCTTGAGCATGACAATGAGTTCACTGTACTCAAATGGCCTCGACAGTCACCAGAACTCAATCCAATAGAGCACCTTTGGGACGTGGTGGAACGAGAGGTTTACATCACAGATGTTCAGCCAAAAAATCTGCAGCAACTGAGTGATGCTACCATGTCACTATGGACCAAAGTCTCTGAGGAATATTTCCAGTACCTTGTTAAATCAATGCCACAATAGATTAAGGCAGTTCTGAAGGCAAAAGAGGGAACAACCTGGTACTAGTAACTAGTAAAGCGGTCAGTGAGTGTATAAGGCTACCATGGTGAATATCTGCAGGGCTAACTCAAAAGATGCCCCATCATTCAGCAGGTTCAAATATTTACAGCTGTTAACATGATGATATGATAAGTAAATATATAAAACATGGCAGCTCTTGAGAATATAGTAAACATCTGAAGAAAGCACTTGTGGTAAAAGGCACCAAAGTGATGTGGTGTAGACGGAAACCTGTGGTGCATCATGTTTCTACAAGTTAACGCCAGCATGAAGGGCGGAGGATGGGTGTACAGCAGAATGTGTGCCAGGAGGGGGAAATTGGCAGAGGAAAGGAGGGAATATTGGAGGGAGGTATCTAAATGCATGCTCAGTAAACAGAGATTGAGGGTTCGGGTCCAGATGGCAGCTGTTAACTCTGCTCACACGCACAGCTGATTAAAAACACATTGCGCTGTGCTCCACACTTACCCATAAAAACACACACACTTCAGCGGATAAAACTTACATGTTACATGGGCAGCGAGTCAGACTACATGAGCATTTAAGCATTCTTTAGAGAAAAGTCATGTTGTGTTGCTTTCTAAAAGACATCCAGTCAATTCAAATATGGTCAAAAGTTACCTGGCCATGAGAAATAAAGCCGTCCATTTACAATTCTTATGAAATTACTCAGAAATTCAGTAAGTTCTTAAAAAATTTTTAAAGAGATGTAATCTTTGAATTATAGGTTTTTATGTTTCCTATATTATTCATTTTTTTAAAACACTGACCCCATTCATAACAAAAGTTTTGGTGTGATTTAATGAATAAAAATTTTCAAGTAACTATTATTGTGTAAAAAATACTAAAATACTTTTCTTTTGAATACACTTGTGTTCACAACTTATATAATCTATAATAATAATCAATATATATGTATGGAATACTTTTATAAAAGGTAAAAATGTGCGATTTTTTTAAATAAAAGGAATGGCCTGAACATAGCCCTGAAGTTCTTTAGTTTATGATTTTTTTTTGCCATGTGACAAAAAATGGATTCATGGATGTTGCTGATTTGCCAGATTAATGAATAAATTTTAAATGAAATTCTTGACTGCATATTTCAAAGAAATAATAAGAATAATCAAACTTTTTTAAAAAAGACAATATTTTTCTTATAAGAAAATAGAAATTCAGAAACTGAAAACTTACTAGCAAATGTGGACTGAGATCTTATTTGAAACACGTTTTTTCTCTTGAATCGCATCATTTGCCCATTTAAAATACTTTTTAAAGTGTTTATATGTAGTTGATAATACGCACATCCGACAGGTATCTAACATAATGAATGGAAATTATATATTCTAAGAGACTTAAGATAAATCATCAAATTACAAATTAATCGACTGCACAAAAAAGAAGACAAAAATATTTAATTTATCAGTTATTCTTCGCATATTTAGGGACCTATTACATCAAACCAGCACCATCCCGGTACGCACAGCTTCGCCACACTGACTCTCCATCTTTGAGCGGATCTCAATCTCATACCGGCGGATTCCTGGTTGCTCTGTCCGCTCTCGGTGTCCTCTGGGCCGCAGTGGCTCTGGCGCGGCGGATCCTCCTCGAACACGAGCTTAAACTCGAACTCTCCCTCCTCCCATCCCGAGCCCGGCGCGGCCCCCATCTCTCACGCCGAGGAAAGTACGACCGAGACCGGCCACAGATAAATCCCTGCCTCTCTCGCACTTCTCAGTATCTTCTCCGTCTAAAACTCCTGCGAGTCATAGAAGCTTTTCCAGAAAGTCACCGCGCACGACCCCCTTTTCTCCGTCGTGCGCCCTGCTTGTATCGCACTGCACAGTTAAAAGTTATCCTCAAGTCGAAGTTGCACATTTGCATGGGTCACTGTCGTATCTCCTAATCGCTCTTGCAGTTTATCGGTTGCTCATCTCTTTATCTGGTTTTTCTTCCAGTAGATTCGCTTGAGATTTCCGTGACAGTAGGTTATTATAACTTCATCTCACGAACTTCCATCGTCGATGTTTACAGACTCAAGTCCACAAAAGTTCAAGGTAAAAAAAAAAGATCCCTTAAAACCGCATTCATACCATAACCCCTCCGCCGTCATTGAGTAAAAAAAGTTTTATCAAGTTTTTTTTCGTTCTTTACCCTTAATTGCCTTCGGGCGGGTTCATCAGTACCGTTACTCTCTTCCTATTGGCTATTCGACCCGTCAATCAACAAACCCCCTCTTTCTCAGTTTTACACGCCTGCTCTGTTGCAAAAGTGTGTTGATTGGAAAGTGAGTACAACTGCATATTTTAAGATGAAGTATAACTCTGTGATGCCCACAGTCCTTTTTAAAGCTGAAACACATTCTCTTCAGTCCAAAAAGAATTCCCTGGACAGGCACCAGAGAAAGCCTTGTCTGGCAGACAGGTTCTGAGAAAGACATATTTCATTCCTTTTCCACATGCTTAGCTAACTCAACATTGCGGCTATTTTTATTACAGACAAGACACTGATGCTGAAGACCGATCCATCTGTGACGCCATAACGACAGTCGCTCTCCCTCTCTTCCCATCAGACTTTCCCCTACTTCGTCCCTCCCCTTCCTTCTCCCCAACTCTTTATCCCAGATCTCCCTCCCCTTGTAAGATCTGTTTCTCATTATCCTCTGTAGTCTGCACTCTGTCTGAGACGGGAGACGAAAAAACTTAAATAAACATGTTCTCTCTCCCTCTTTCTCCCGCTCCCTTACAATTCTCACAATAATTATTATCTTTTGTCTTCATTTTTAAGCTTGATGGTTGGAAATGAGCTCTGTGTGGCATCTGTTGCTTGATGGAGCTGATTACTCATCAGTGCTGGAACTGCATTCCCATTTAATGTAGTGATAACCATCATTCTGAAAGTCAATCGAGCATAAAGAATATGAGACTTTAAAAATATAATAATAAAAAAAGGTTTAACCACAGGGCTTGATTGTGAGGCGGCTCATTTCATCTAGTTATATAAATATCATACACTGTAAGAAAATACTGGTTGCCTTACATTTTTAAGCTGAATCAAATTAGCCTTATGACTAGACATGGGCCGGTATAAGATTCTGACGGTATGATAACCTTGGATAAAAATATCACGGTTTCACGGTATGACAGTATTGTGTTTACTGCTCTAAAATATATTCTATTTAAATGTCTGGCTAAAAAAGCAAAACCTTCTCCCCCTTTGAACACAATATATTTGATTTTGAGAAACAATTTAAAATATTTTGGGGCAGTAAACATGTCGGGCTAAATAATTCAAGTGAATTATTGACTTCTGCTGTCTTCGTTAGTTTAAAAAACACAGATGTTTTTCCAATTTACACCTAAAAAAAAATTTTAAATAAAAAATCGTACTCATACCTTAGGAACGGTATAGCAGAAAATTTGGCGGTATGAAAACCTTGACTTTTTTTAAAACGCGGTATACCTTGAAAACGGTTATCGTCCCATGCCTACTTATGTTGAACTTATTAATGTTAAACTGACCAAAAAACAGCTTGCATAAAAATTAAGTTAGAATATGATTAACTTAGTTTAATGAGTTACAATGAACTAAAAACATGCTGCCTTGACTAATTGGTCATATAATTTTTAGTTATGCATGGGCTTCTCATCAGAAGCAATCTGTAACATCCAGTTTACAATCAAACGTGCACTGGCTTTAAGAAATTAAAATATCCATTTAAAAATGGGTAAAATCCTTTTAAATATGCTAAGAAATCCTTGAAAACATGAAGTTCTCACAATATTTCTTGGAAACATTAACAATTTCCTATACTACAATAAAGGTTTTATATACATAAAGACCACATCACAACAAAAAGTTTGATCCAATGACTAAAAATATAATTTTTTTGAATAAAAATTATCAAAATGATCACTATTTCACTATTAACTATACTCATAAACACCTGTGTTTAAACATAACAGTTATGGATGTCCGTCTTGTGCTTGTTTAAAGTGGAAAACAATAGAAAAGTGTTCTGTCTACATTAAAATCAACAGTTTAAACACAAGAGTTCATGAGTAGTTAAGAATGAAGTAATTATACTTCAATTATACCCCCCCCCCCCCCAACACACACACAAGTAAAGTGATGATGACTTAAAGATACATTAACAGGTCATGAGTTAACAGGTTAACAGTTCATGAGTTCACAGTGGTTACATTTAGCTTAAACTAAAGTGTTAATTAATATATTAATTGACAAACATATACTAACAAGTATGTAAAGGGGTGGTCCACTACGATATCATATTTTAAACTTTAGTTGATGTGTAATGTAGCTGTGTGGACATAAACAACATCTCTGAATGTAAGGCGCTCAAAGTTCAATGCAAAGGGAGACAATGGCTTTTACAGAGTTAGCTTAGCAATGCCTACAGCAAACAAAGTTTGGGGACTACAAAACTACAAAAAAATATATACATCCAGGTTCATAAACCCTTCAGGTTACGAGCATACACCCCACACAGTGAAGGGGTGTGGCCAGATGTGCTGTAATGTTCTAGCAGAAACGCTTCCTGGTGACATGGAGCCGATCCGCGAGTCACAACACATTATGTTAGCTGAACAATCAGAGAGCCTCTTAGGGCGTACTCACACTATGCTATCCGACCGTGCCCAGGCCCGTTTCCCATATCGTTTGAGACTTGTGAGTGCTCTGAATCGAGTGTGGTTCACTTGGGCTCAGGCGCGGTATGCTTGTAGTATGAGTGCAAATCATGAAGAGGAAACGTGACTATTGGGCACTGTTTCATATGGATTTATTAATCATTCTTACTATTTAATGAATGCAAACTGTCATAGATTATTAAAGACAAAAACCCCTCTCTGCGCGACTGCTGCACCTTCAGCAAACTTGCTAATTCCTGCAGAACGAAGACTTTACGAATGTTTATGAGTGTCAAAAGTGGCTGATTTGTTCGGCGAAATATTTGACTGTGTGTCACTACATATTAAATGACTGAAACGATATAACGATGTAAAGAAATGTCCACTGTGCTGAGCGAGAGCACTTCAACAGCGTATCGCTAATGACGTAAGAATGCTCAGGGCAGAATGTAATGTGATTGCGGGCCGTCGGGGGAGACGGGAGATGGGACAAACATGCTTCGGTCCGGTTTAAGGCAACTGTACATAGTGTGAGTATGCCCTTAAGGGTGGGCTTTCAGAAGAACTAGGAAATGTGATAGCCGTTTTCATGTTAGCTGAGTAGCTGTTTTAAATTAAAATATATATAAATTGAAAAAATAAGGTGATTTTTCACAAATAAAGCATGAGCACACATTGTTTTGCACCCCATGAACACAACCAAGCCTTACAAATACACTCTGAACCACCCGTTTAAGCTAGCCATTGTTCACTCATGAACTCATGTTGTAGGTAAAGGTTATTCTTGATTATCACATGCCATAACTAATCATTAGTTCATAATAAAGTAAAGTTAATTTTACATGGCACTACATCATTATTCATGTACTGTTATTGTAAAGTGTTACATTTATATTTATGGGAGAATGTTGCCATCCTGTGGACAACAAAGACAGCTACTGTAGTATGTTTAGTTCCCACACAGCCTTCAACCACGTCATGATGACATATATGCAAATTTGAGTAACTGTACACATCTTGCATATCAATGATTGAGCTGCTGGCTTTGGTGCTCCACTGAACCCGGTCATGAGAGACTGGAGAAGCTTATGTTACTCATGGGAAACAGGTCACTGAATAATGACCCAGAGGTCAGAAATAAGGAAGTGTATTTTCTCGCTAGCTTTTCATCTCCCTCTGTCTTATTCACAGAAAGTTTCTCATATATAATAGTAGCTCTCCATATGAGCAGGGGCGTAAATCTCATTTAACACTAGGGGGGGACAATAAATAGAAAAATTCCCTTGAGCAATTTTTTGAGGGGGACACAAATAAAACAGTCAAATTGTACTTCTAAAGATATGTCTCCAGTTAAAAACTTTGGCTCTATCATTATTATTTCAGCATGGAGACTCAATGACAGCAGATTTTTCTTCAAATTATTTATGTGTGCGTACAGTCAGCAGAAGAAATGTAGGAAGACATGTTTTCTAAACTCATAAGTAACTTGTTTACATTACACTTGTTAAATGGACAGATCATACTGTAAATATGTGAGCCTGTGATGTTCATCTGCTGAACAGCCACAAAACTAAAAACATTAAAGAAATTGCTCATCTAAATAAACACCTTGTCATTATCCCTTCACCCCCTTACCTGACACTGTACATCTGACTGACCCTGCTCTGCTGTCCCTCAATATTTTCCTTCTCCTTTGCCTGTGATTGACATTGTGATTAGTATTTTCATAAGCATCCATTCTTAAAGCCAAACTGCCTTAATATATAAACTTTTTGTATTTATTGGCGTTTAAGTGCACTGAAAAATGATCTTATGTCCACTTTCCTTTTCTCTGTTATTTTATCTAGGCACTAGCAAGGCAAGATTAAACACAATGGTAATTCAAAGTGCTTTACATGCAGTACATAAAACTATAAAAATAATCACAACAATAAAAACAAGGAATTAAAAAAAAGGTTTAAATTGTTGTTTTGAATTAAACGTCATGTACGAACAGAATGGAATTTGATACAGAAATACATTGGGGTGAGTTCGGACGTAGTACATTGCTAATTTAGCAAATGCACAGCTACAAATTATGCTAATTGTGGCCGTTTATGTTGTTAACATAATGCCAACTCGTCACAAATAAAACATTGCATGCCAAACGGCTTTGGCACGTTCGCTGCAGTGCACTTTGCAAGAAGCTAACGCTAACTAGATAATAAGGTACTAGATAATATTTCAATCGCTAATATAGCAGACACATGGAAAATACACTGGTAATCAGCATTTTTACCGCAAATTGATGAATGAGTCTGTATCAACAACATTAAAGATAATCGCTTTATTTACAGTGAATAAAGTACCCTCCTTACTGGCGATCATCTACAACTAAGCCACCCGCAGCCACACCTGACTGTGTATGTTTGTGTGTGTGTGTGCGCGCGCACCGGAAAAGCAGGTAGTGGACTAAACCACTGTGAGGAAGGAGAGGGGGAATTCAACAGTTTCTAAACGCATTTTAAAACGTTTTTTTTCTACATATACAATTATTTTAGGTATATATACATATATTTTTCACAATACAGAGTGCAATTTTTTAAAACTTATTTTTGGGAGGGGGGGACAACCCTCGGATGGAAGGGGACATGTCCCCCCTGTCCCCCCCGGGATTTACACCCCTGCATATGAGGCTTTTTTAGGAACGTCATCCTTGATAATGATATGACTCATGCAGTGAGCGTGTGTAATGCCAATTCCCTATTCACTGACTACTACTATTAAAACTGGTCCCAAAAGGTTTGTTTTCCGGTAAAATAACCATTTTGCGTTCCCCAAAGATGTTTTCAGTAAACAACTCTTCAAGGTAAAAAAAGTTTAATAATCTAAAGAATTATTTTTCTATATATAAAGAAACTTTTGAGGAATGTTTAAGGTTGTAGACTGCAGATTTATGAGTTTAACACATTTACTTACATAAACCTGACCTGTGTTGTTCTCTGCTCTTTTATTTTATACTCCTCTGAGCACTAGTGGCACTATATCATACCCCAAATTACCATAAAAATACAGGAAAATGCACTAAAATCCCCTAAAACTGCACCCAGTTTGATTTGTGAAACTTCTCGTAAACAGTGGGCCCTGGTGTCCTAGCCAAATTCCCTTAGTTGGCCCTTACCCATCATGGCCTGCTAATAATCCCCATCCTTTAAATTGGCTCTCACTGTCTCTCCACTCCCCCTATAGCTGGTGCGTGGTGAGCGCACTGGAGCCGTTGTCCTATGGCTGCCATCGCATCATCCAAGTGGATGCTGCACACTGGTGGTGGTGTGGACAGACCCCCCTCATGATTGTGAAGCGTTGTATGGCCAATGTGCTAAATAAATACACTTAACATTATTTTTACAAGGCATTTGACATATCACACTAGAAATATTTCTTAAGCAGTGTTTGTGCTTTTCAGCAGAAAAATCACACAATAATTAATAACATACAAAAAATATACAAGCAGATCTTAACTGTAGAGACTAATGTAACTTTTCAATGTGTGTTCCTTTCCCTAATTACGCTCAATGTTTAACATTTTGTTCATTTTGAGCAGGTGCTTTCTGTGTATATAGCCTAAATGTTGCAAATGTAATGGTTTAGGTGTTTATAACTTTAATCAATGATGTGCTAGCTGCCTGTAGTTGTGTGCTAGTGGGCAAAACAATCCCACATACTATTCAGTCTCAATTAAATTGCACATGTAAGCAGTATTAATTTATTTTATCCTGGAAAATTATTATGTAATTGATACCTTGAGCCCAGAAAGGTTGTCTTTTTGATATTTGATGATGATAGCGATGCGCATTCGTCCATGTTTCTTCAGTGAGGTGAAATAAACAATCAATGATAAGTTCAGCTCTCGGCGACAGCGCCCTCTGATGGTGATAATAATCACTATTAACAAGCAAACAGTAATGTGTTTGTTTGGGCTTTTTGTGGTGTGATTGCGTGATGTTTTGAAGGTACTGTAAAACGAGGACATTTTTCAGGGACAGCTCAATTCCTGTTCCCAAAACCAAACCGTTTTGTTCTATTTAGGCAGGTAAGCTATGGAACATAATGGTATGTATGCTTTCAGAATATTTAAATACATTTACATATTGAATATAGCCTATTATAACTATATGAACATTTCAGAGGAGAAAACAGCTGTAGAGTAAAGCTATGGTAAATAATAAAAAAATGAAGGTAGAAGAAGCATTGTTGGTTGTCGGGGTGTGGTGTCTGATTACCTCACCCACTCCTTCCCACATTCTCATAGCAAGCTGTAGCCTGCAGGTCAGAAAAAAGCATCCTCGTAATATCATCACAGAGGGAAAACATGGAGAAATTGGTGTGTTGAAATATTTGGGAGGAGAAAGGATGGGGGCGGAGAAGGCTTGAACATGAGACCTCAGAAAACTGGCAGTTTGGTGACAGAAACAAGCATTAACAAGAATAAGTGTGTTTGATTATTGTAGTGTATATAACATCTGATAGCATAAGCTCACAGAAAAACAAAGAGCCTAAGGATAAGGTTTGTGAAAATCTATCTGGGAGACATAAGAAATCAACAGGGAGACCAACTCGGAGATCACACAACCTAACCAGGTCCATCTGGTCACTTCCAGTTCAGCTATTTGGATCTAATCAAGTCTTTTGGTGAGTTATAACACTTAGTTCTTTTCAAATGATTTTCCTTTAATTAATGAAGGAACTGAAATGTATTACAGTCCTTTCCCTTATTTCTTACATGAACTGCCTATTTTTCAATCTCCAGTTTGTCCTTTGTGGCTATTTTTTGTTGATGCAATGTTGTCCAGCTTCTCAATGGCACAGATCAGAGGTCGCCAATGTGCGTAATCAGTTTACTGTAGCATTGTAAACTGTCTTACATTCTTAGCCTTACAGTACAAGTATAGGTTCACAACAATCCAAGACTTATTTAATAAGGTATTTCAATTTCATTATTAATCTTGTGCTGTTTTCTTGACAGTTGCTGTGGCGAATGAAATTAGTATATAATAAAAGTGGATTTTAAGTGTAAGGATGTGATTTTCAGTGGATATTACAGCTTTTGAGTGACATTCCTAGTTGATAAGCTCAAGATCACTTTTCAAGTTGTAGCACGTTGTGTTTTTTTATTCATGGCAGATTATTACAGTGTTTATGTGGTTGCTGAGAGCCCACTCTTGATGCTTCATTTACCATCTGAAGAGAGGATTATAAGAGAAAAAGCCCAATATAACATGCTCTCTATTGGAAAACCTGATAAAATCTTTTTTTTCTTCATCAATTTTTTCATTATGGTTTCTTAAAGCAAATTTATATATATAGTTTTACTTATATATAAAGTTTTACGAGAAAATACTACATACTCACATTTAAGATATTGTTTTTTGTGATTATTAGTGAAATATCAAGTGAAAATTACAATTATTGCAATAAAGAATAAAAACAATTAAGAATGTCTTTTTTGGATTTGAAATTAACAAACTTTTTAGTAATTTTTGTCTTTCTTCAAGATTATATTTAAATATTTTTACTGTTAATTTGTAATATTTACATTTTGCATGTTCTTAGAAAAATGAAGAGTATATATCTGTTAAAAAAATATTTAGTTAGTTTTTTTTTATTATTCAACCATTGTCTTAACCTGTATGACAGTGTTTCACACAGTGAGTGGCATGATCGCCTCAAAGCGAGAAGGTCACTGGTTCGAGCACCGGCTGGGTCAGTTGGCATGTGTGGAGTTTGCATGTTTTCCCATGTTCGCGTGGGTTTCCTCTGGTTGCTTCGGTTTCCCCCAGTCCAAAGACATGCGCTATAGGTGAATTGAATAAGCTAAATTGACCGTAGTGTATGACTATGTGAATACAAGAGTGTATGGGTGTTTCCCAGTGTTGACAGACTGTATGTGCGTGAACGAGTGTGGGTTCATTTCGCTGTGGCGACCTCTATAACGATGTTAATTATTTAGAGAACACAAAAAAACACTGTTTTTAAATACAATGTATTACGTTCTGCACATTCTCTGACTTATGTTCAAGTTTTTCAGTTCCTTTGTAACTGTTAGTGAAATGTACAAATGAAAATGTAAAATAAAAAAAGAAAATCTATTTTAGGGCGGCGTGGTGGTGCAGTGGGTGGCACAATCGCCTCAAAGCAAGGTCGCTGGTTCGAGCCTCGGCTGGGTCAGTTGGCATTTCTGTGTGGAGTTTGCATGTTCTCCCTGCGTTCACGTTAATTTGCTCCAGGTGCTTTGGTTTTCCCACAAGTCCAAAGACATGTGCTATAGGTTAATTGGGTAAGCTAATTGGGTAAGTCCTATGTGAATGAGTGTGTATGGATGTTTTCTGGTGATGGGTTGCAGCAGGAAGGGCATCCGCTGCGTAAAACACATGCTGGATAAGTTAACGGTTCATTCCGCTGTGGCGACCCCAGATTAATAAAGGGACTAAGCCGACAAGAAAATGAATGATTAATGGTTAACAGAGTGTTAATACAGATATTGTGTCCAAACGTGAATAAAAGTATTAGTCGTGAAGTGAATGAGACATGTTAAAAGTTCAAGGAATAGTCTCTCTAATAATCGAATGCCATCCTTTTATGAAAGGGGGTTTATCGCTGATCCACGACATTAATAAGTTCTTTTTGGCAGCAAGATTTAATAGCCAGAACAAAGTTTGTTTATGCTTGTTGCCAATAAACTTGTAAAGAAAACCCAGGAGGAGAGGCAGAGGGTTGATATCCAAGACCAGACCTAAGATGTCATTAAATAAGCTATAATTCTGGCCTGGACTTGATCACATGACGCTGCCAAAATATTCTATTTATTGAATGAACATATGGGTGGCGCAGTGGCTCAGTGGTTAGCACTGTCGCCTCACAGCAAGATGGTTGCTGGTTCGAGTCCTGGCTGGGTCAGTTAGCATTTCTGTGTGGAGTTTGCATGAGGTTCGCGTGGGTTTTCTCTGGGTTCTCCATTTTCCCCCACAGTCCAAAGATATGCACTATAGATGAACTGAATAAACTAAATTGGCCATAGGGTTTAAGTGTGTGAATGAGTGTGTATAGATGTTTCCCAGTACTGGGTTGCAGCTGGAAGGGCATCCGCTGTGTAAAAACAGATGCTGAATAGGTTGGCAGTTCATTCTGCTGCGGTGACCCCCGATGAATAAAGGGACTGAGCCAAAGGAAAATGAATGAATAAATAAATAAATTAACAAATAAATAAACAAAACGCTTCCTGTTGTCCCACAGTTCCTCAGACTCCTTCCAAATGGCATCGGAAAATGGCAGCTTCTTCATGGAGAACATAACAACAACACTACCCAGTCCCAAACACAAGAGCATTGTTGATAACAGTACCTCAGTCACCTTTGGGGCCCTGATTCTCAGCATTGTCATCCTCCTTGGCGTTCCTGGCAACCTCTTCATCATCTGGAGCATCTTGGCACGTGCCCGCAAGCGCTCCGTCACCACCCTGCTCATCCTCAACCTGGCGTTTGCCGACGGTTGCCTTATGTGCCTAACCATTTTCTTCATAATATACCTGGCCAAGCAGAACTGGATCTTTGGAGAAGTCATGTGCAAGCTGCTCTTCTACTTGTGCAACACAAACATGTACGCGTCTATTATGATTATTACACTAATGAGTTTACACAGACTGGTGGCAGTCATGTGGCCCTCATATCTGAGCGTCTGTACTCGCAGACGGACAGTTTTACTGGTGCTCGGAGGCCTGTGGGTCGCTGTCTTTCTATTGGCACTGCCCGCTTTGATGTTTAGGGCTGAAAAAACATACGAGAATAAACGGACAGTGTGTGAAACTCATCACAATCATACAGAACAGGTGAGTGCATACTGTTATTATTAATAGAATACTTGACTGTGATTGGGTGATCTGTTTTACACAACAATGCTGTTTATTAAATGGCTCAGTGTTGTAGTGAGAGATATAAACTACAATTTACCATCAATTATTTTTTAATAGAGTGCCACAGTGGCCTACACTCTAAAAAAAAGTGCGAAATAGCACCACAACTGGTTCGTTGGTCGTAATGAGGGGGGAACCTTTTTTGGCGCTATACAGCACCTTAAAAAAAATAGGTGCTTTATAGTACTTTTGTCAAATGGTGCTATATAGCACCTATATTTTAAGGTGCTCATAATGTTACTTTACCCTTTCCGCAAATAAAACCAGCATAAGAGTTATGAGAATTAGCTATAAGAACAAGTGCTTACCAGTAGTATTGGTGCTATATAGCACTTTAAACCCCCCAAAGAACCACTGAAAAACCTTTATGGTGCTTTAAAGTTTCTTTACACAGTAAGTGCTATATAGCACCTCAACCACCGTAAAGAACTACTAAAGAACCACTGAAGAACCTTTTTTTAAGAGTGTAATGGGTAGCACGATCACCTCACAACAAAAAGATCGCTGATTCGAGCCTCGCCTGGGTCAGTTGGCATTTCTGTGTGGAGTTTGCACGTTCTCCCCATGGTTGTGTGGGTTTCCTCCGGGTGCTCCGGTTTCCCCCACAAGTCCAAATACATGCGGTACAGGTGAATTGGGTTGGCTAAATTGTCCATAGTGTATATTTGTGAATGAGTGTGTATGGATGTTTCCCAGAGATGGGTTGCAGCTGAAAGGGCATCTGCTGTGTAAAACATAGGCTGGATAAGTTTGCGTTTCACTCCGCTGTGGCGACCACAAATTAATAAAGGGACTAAGCCGAAGAAAAAGAAAATGAATGAATTTTTTTTAATAATTTATTTTTTTATATCTATTTGTAATAATTAAGCTATTGACATAGCAAGTTTTTATTCCTTAAAAAAAAAGAAAACTAGCAAATTTATAATAATTAATTAGGTACTGGAGTAGCTTATATATGATTACCCTATGGATATTGTTTTAAACATTTTGATGACGCTTTATTTTTTCTGGTCCCTATTGCACATTTTTTGGAGTAAAAGTTGCATTGTAACTACATGCCAATTACTTCTCATTTGAGTATTACTAGACTGTTTGCTTAATATCTGCTCCTTCAACACACATTTAATTGACCATAAGAAGCCTTTAAAGACCATGTGAACTTACACTAACCCAAACCCCAAACTAACAGTCTACTTATAATCTATTAGTTGAGAATAAGTTGGTATGCTGATGCAATGTAACTTAAATTCAACAAAATGCGTTAAAGGGACCATCAAAATAAAGTGATACCCGTTTTTTGAAAAATATTTAGTCATTTATTGGTATTTATGTTGTACATATGGTGATATTTTGACATTATAGCAACTTAGAACAAAAAGGAAACAAAAATAAAAAAAAATGTAAATGTAAATAAATAAATGGGAATGAAAAAAATGTAATTACAGTAGGTCTTTAAGTAGTTCTTTAAGGTTAACATTTCTTTAATAATCCTATATGTATATTTCAGTGGTCAGAAGCAGTATTATGATCATGTAGACATTAAACAATTATCCTTAAAATCTTAGATTATGTAAAAGGTGCCCGGATAGACTCAAAGCCAGCATTGTTATCAGAAATGTTGAGTCCAATTCCCTCTGAAGGCATTAGGGGACAACAATTATATTGATCTGTTCATTTTACCTCAGGCGATTCATACATTTTCTTTTCGGCTTAGTGCCTTTAATAATCTGGGGGTCGCCATGCCCCAGCGAAATGAACCGCCAACTTATCCAGCATATGTTTACGCAGCAGATGCCCTTCCAGCTGCAACCCATCATTGGGAAGCATCCATACACTCTCACTCACACACATGCATTACGGACAATTTAACTTATCCAATTCACCTATACCATGTCTTTGGACTGTGGGGGAAACCGGAGCAACCGGAGGAAACCCACGCAAAGATGGTGAGAACATGCAAACACCCCACAGAAATGCCTAGTGTCCCAGCTGAGGCTCAAACCAGCGACTTTCTTGCTACTCACTGCACCACCATGACACCCCTACCTCAGGCCATGCGAAATGCATTTTTTTTTAGTACAAGTAAAAGATAGATTTTTGGGTTGAAAGTCAATTCTGATTTGTAAGATATAAGCTAACAGTTACAGGCTACTGTTAGCATGTTTCCAGTACGATTACATTTTTTTAGGATGTTTCCAGTACAAATTAGCTGCATATACAAGCAAAATAAATGAAAAATTAAAAAATACCCATGGCTTGAGACAATACATTTGAAGTCTGAAGTGAAACAATACAGGTAAAGTGAAACAATCAGAATGTGGAAGTTTACAACTCTGAGCTGCAGCTTCTTGTGGTATTATAATACTGCTAAAATACACATTTTAGACATAGTCAGAGTTTATAAAGCCCTTAAAAATCCTGCACAGCCCTTTATAATGTTTATTTTCCCAGAATAAACGGCTGAATGCTTTCACTTTTAAAATGCTATAACTCACTCATGACTTCTCATATATGAACAGGTTGTATTCCAGTATACCCTTGAGACAGTGGTGGGCTTCCTGGTGCCGTATGTGATCATAGTGAGCAGTTATGTGTGTATCCTTCGCCGCCTCAGACAGACCAAGTTCAAGAGGATGATACGAAGCGAGAACCTCATTCAAGCTATTATTGTGACATTCTGCATTTTTTGGCTTCCTTACCACATCCTTAACGTAGTGCAGGCAAGTGTTTTTTCATGCAGATCTTTCTGTGATGCTGCATGCAATAAGCTACATCAATGTATGATTTTATTTTGTTATCGTTTTCTGGTCAGGTGGTGGCAGCGCTTACACCAGAGGGAACACCATTAAAACAAACGTGAGTGCTTTAGAACTTTAAAGCACAATCCATTGGTATTTCTCCCATGCTCAAAATCAGTTACAATCTTCTCTTTCTACCCTCAGACTGGAGAAAATCTGGGAGTCCAGTCGTGCTGTTACGTCTGCTCTGGCATTTATCAGTAGTTGTGCCAATCCTGTCCTCTATGCGTTTGCTGGACGCTCGTACATTAAAGCAGATGGCCTGGCGTTCATGGCCAGACTTTTTGAAGGAACAGTTCTGGACTATGGTGCTCGGAAAAGCCAACAGAATAGAGACATTGTCAGGCTCTAAACCTCAAGGAGACACATAGGAATCAACCTTGGACAATAAATTATACTGGATATTTATGCATCTGTTTGTATTGTGACTGAACAAAGAGGGAATCTCCCAAAGACATGGCCCATGTTGGAAACCACACACTTTAAATTATTTTCTTTATGATCTTAGATAGGAGTATAAATGTGTTTATAGTGTGGTATGAATGTAATCCAGAAACACTGGATTTGTCATTTGATTACATTATCAGTGTGAGGTTTCATGATTTTACAGGTATTTACAAAGCATCACCTTCACATGTCCATCATCAAAAATGTGGAAAACAGGTTTGAGGAAGAGTGAATTCAGATGTTTTATCTAAATTAATAAGCAGCCCAGACTGTTTTTTAAATTCATTTTTAAAGCAGTAGCCAACACTTGAAGTGGATCAAAGTTTTTCAAAAATTGCTTACAAGAATGTCATTTAACAGCTAGAAAATTTGATTAGGGCTGCACAATATATCGTTTCAGCATCCATATCGCAACGTGTGCATCCGCAATAAACACGTCACAAAGATATGCAATGCTTTGCAGTGTAATAGTTTTCACATTTACAAAACCATAAAGCATGCACTGTTTATTTGACTTTGAGCTTTGCTGCATTAATCTATGCTAACAGCTTATTACACTATATGCACGACTCCCCTGCAGAATTCTCAAATCAAAATCAATACTTTTTGGACAAACTCTCATTACCTTTAAACTATGTAATCTGTACGACCTTATTTCTACATAATACCTAAACTACCTTGAGCAAATTAGGAGTTTATTGAAACAATTAAAAAAAAAAAAAAAAAAAAGTCATATATAATGGATTGCTAAAAGCGAGAATTGAAACTTAAGTGTCAACAAAATTCTTTCCAACCAGTGCCATTCATTCAGTCACTAGACTAAAAATAAAAACTGTAGAGAGAAAAAAAAAAAAAATTCAGTTCTCTAATATTGTGCAACCCCAACTTTGGAAATTACATTTCAAAATGCTGACATTTAATTTACCTAAAAATTACGTCACTTATTCAACCTTCATTTGTATCAGAATTCAGTTCATTTCATCAACGCATGACATTCTGAAGAACATTGCAAACCAGTAGACACCTTTAATGGTTAACTTCTACAACACACAAGCAACAATTTCCATCATCCAATATATCTTGTGTTCAGGAGGGGAGAAAGAGGTTATTTTAAAAATGCATTACAATGTTGAGTTACACTACAAAAAAAAAAAGCTTTTAATTTTTATTTTTAAAATGGAGTTCTGCATTTAACAATACACTGTATAACCTTAAATGTTCTCATTGTGTGTGATTCAATGTGATAACACTAATTTTGAATTTTTATTTTTTTATTTTTTTTACTTTTTCTATTAATAACCCTAGTTGGATTAAAATAATTTTAGTATAATTTTTTTTTAAATGTATTGCATTAATATTTACTTAGAAATGTTACACAGCTCATGTTACTTGTAATGCATTACCCCCCAACACTGATCCTAAATAAGCATGCACATTATTGCAAATCCATTAAATCCACAGAATTTATTGAAGACCATGATTTAGATCAAAACTTATTTATTGAAGCAGTTTCAAACATTATATTCAGCTTACATTTACCTTCAAAGCAGAGACCGAGAGAAACTGCAACAAATGGACAAGACTACAAGTTTGTAAGACTAGCTCCAATAGAAAAAGGTTATTCAGCAGTAAAATGTGAATGAGTTAATAGAACCAATGTTATCAGAAACATTAAACATCATATTGAAATACCACAAAACCACCATGTATAAATTCACAATTAAGACACCAACCATAATATTTTATGACACTTAGCGCAGTACAAAAATGCTCTTGTAACATCTGATATTTCTGAAGAATTGTGAATGCCAAAACACTTTAAAAACGAAGTTGGTTTCTCATTCACCTGTTCAGACTTAATCCTTAAATGTAATTTCAAGAGTATTTAGCAAATTCTGAATGGGGAAAATCGTATTAGCAGCCAGTGACTATCGAAGTACAAGTTCAGTCAATCAGACAGCTATAACGTTTTACAATCATACTTGAACGCGATTTAAGACCGAATGTTCAAAGTAGCGTAGTAAACAAAATAGGGACCGTGTGACAAGGGGTCAGTGTTCAAAAATAAACGTGCCCTTATATAAAATAAACTTTACCTGAATTAAAAAACGCCTTTGACAACAGAGTTAGAAACACGAACAAGCAGGAACGCACGAGGAAACACGTGACTTCAGCTCACCTCCATTTGCAACACGCGGGCTCCTGCAGAGGAAACACAAAAACATCGGAAATTAGGGGAGAGAAAAAAAGTTATGAGAGAAAAACAAAACATCAGCTTTATTCCGCTGCTTCAACCAGTCAGTGCAGTAGGGCTGTAATCATTAGATTTCAGGTGAAACACGGACTGCGAAATCATCATGTCTGGTTTGAGCAGAGGCGGTTCAGGCTAATGTTCAGTCTTTACAGCAATGATACAGTCGGGCATCTGGATGCATTTAGAGAAGCAGATGCACCTGCCAATACAGTACGCGTTAAAACCATAGACTGGTCAAAACGCGTTTAGGTATGATTTTGTAACGTGAATGAGCGGAAAACTTACCGAAAAAACATCCGCTGCGTCCATTTCACACTGGTACGATTGTGAAAACACCCGTTAATTACAGCCTATATATATTCACTAAAGCGGCTAGATTGTGCGGATGCTGGACGGCAAATAAAACTCTGGTAAACTAACAAAAACTGATCTGCTCCTTTAAAACGCTTAGAGTCGATATACATATCCAAACTCCAGTAAGCGACATAAACACATATTAAAACGCAGACGGGGGTTAATAGAAAAAAATATATCACTAAGCTACTAGAGACTATGATACAAGACCACTGAGCGTTACGAGCAGAAAGGATGTTAACGTAGCATGAGGCCGTATTTATCTACTAATAAACCACGTGTTTCTACAGGGGAAAGGCGCTTCCGGTTGCTGTACCCCCGCCCCACATATTATTAGCATTATTATTATCTGGTTTAGACCATAGACTCGTTTAATTATTACATGATATTAATTATAGAGAAGGTTTTATTAATCTATGTTCTCTGAAATGTAAGGATACTTATAATGCTTTTAAGTGCTTTTTAGATAAAAATAGATAAAACCCAATACATTTAATGAATTATTATTATACTGAAATAGTTTCAAAAGGCATGTGTTCATAGAGTGTGTATGGCTTGTTAGATTATTATTATATAATAGATTATTATTATATAATTGAAATATTACATTTTCAGTTGGTAACGTTATGCAATAATGTACATAATGTAATGTTTTCTGTAGAAATCTGACCTGCCACCCTTCTCAAGATGGCTGCGGTTACACTCTGGTTTGTGCCTGTCACGTGATAAACATGTGACATTCTCATTGGTTTAACCTTCGCAAGCAAAAATATGTGAAAGAAGTGGATATCTGCAAGTTGTCGGGGTATAGACGGACTCTGCTTTACAATGAGAGTTGTAATAGGTAAATCAATTGTTTTTATTTTCGCCTTATTGTTGCATGACATCGTACCATATCACATACCGAATGTCAGCGTGTGTAACACTAGCGTCTTTGTATACAGCTTTTTATACTGCTCTTCTACATTAAATCATATATTAACATTTCTAAATATCTAGTCACCCTCTTTGATTGCATGTGATAATATTACTATCGTATGACTGGCTTCCTATTAGTTATTAGATAAATATGAGCTTCCAAAGAGGAGTTTGGGTGTTTAGGTAATGTTTCGTAAGTGTTGTAGCAGCGCATGCGCGTTTAAAAGAGCGCACGCGCGGGCTGCAAACACTAATATTAGTTAAATAAAATAAAATGTACTGTAAATGTGTATCGACTTTGATTTGAATGTAAGATTAATTCAGTTTTTTTCTTTACACTGTTAATTTTCACCAGGCGGAGGCACAGGGTTTGTGGGACGTGAACTGACACGTTTGTTAAAAAGCAAAGGTCATGAAATTACACTTATATCCAGGCAGCCCGGTCCAGGAAAAATAACTTGGGTAAGATGTAACCAGATATGCATTGAAGTTCACAGATGCAAACAAATTTATCATGTCAAAGTAACAAAGTAAGTTTGATACATTGTATTACTTACTAGTAACATAGTAATATTAACGAATGGCCTTGTATGTCCAGCTTTGTTCACTGTCATTGTAATCCCTAAATAAACAGAATCATATACTATTAATTATTATTGTAAATCACAATGTTTCTCATTTTTTTACATTGTATTTATTTTTTTTAATGTTTAAAATATGGCTTAAATGTAACTTGTATTTGTTTTATGTAGTTTTTTTAATTATGTAATTATACTTATCAAAATAAGCATATTTTAAAACTTAAAAAAAATTCAAAGACTTTTTTTAGAATTATTCAGTTACTTCAATCCTTTTTTCCTTGTTTGTTGAATTTGTACTAATGTGTTTATACTGTACATGGCATTAAGCTTTTTGATCGTTAATAAAAGTATTAATTATTTAGGGATAGCAATTATTAAATGTTTAAACAAATGCTCTTGTGCAGCATGTGCCATTGTATATTGCCAACTTCTTCAGTTTTACCTAAATGGATTTTTCCATTCAAACGCTAGTTATTTTACATGCATTTACACTGTATTTGTAAACAATACATAATATTTTGATGATTGTCTGAAGCACACGAATGAGGCGCCTGATTGGCTGTTGGCTACCAAAAATTAGCAAAAGGGGCACTAAATCCCAGGTAAAAATAATTTCTAAACCTGCTTCCCTGCATTTAATTGTGGAGTTTAGAACAGCGATAACCAAATGTAAGTATAGTATGATTTTTTTTAAATCTTCAATATGGATAACTTTGACCCTTTGTTTATGCATGATTGCAGAACGACGTAGAGTCGGGAGGCCTCCCGCCATGTGATGGCGCTGTGAATCTAGCAGGAGAGAATATTATGAACCCTCTAAGATGGTGAGGAATAACTTTATCATAATACATATGTGTTGTAAAATAGTAGAATATTATCACTTATAAACTAATAGAGTCACTACTGATTTTTCCAACATGTTTATAGCAACACGACTGTAATCGTTTGCATTTAACAATCTAGGTGGAATGAGAGTTACAAAAATGATCTGTTCTCCAGCCGAGTAAACACAACCAGAATTCTCGCTCAAGCCATCGCTGCATCACCTGCTCCACCACAGTCATGGGTTCTCGTCACCGGAGTAGGTAAATAAGGGGTGTTGTTTCAGCAAGCTACATTTCTTTCACACATAATGCAGAATAATGTCTTTTACATCTGTCAGTATTGAAGTTTTTGTTTCTAAACTGAAAGTTGAGCTTTATTGTCATTCCGCTACATGCGTGGACATACAGTGGAGTCAAATGTTGTGTCTCACAGGACCACGGTGCTACATAAACCAACATAATCATAAATATAAACACAACACTGGGTTTAAGAGCTATTATAAACCTAGACATAACACACCGGGTGGTAATCTAACTATACTAACTATTTATATATACTATCAATACTTAAACTATACACACAACCTAAGACAGACTTTAGAAGTACTTTACATAAAACAGAACAATATTGTGCAAGATTTTGTGCTAAAGAGGTATTAAAGGGTGAAGAAAACAAATAGTGCAACATGATTTGTGGTACGTTTACAGGTAAGCATTGTTTTCCTTATGGAGTACTTGTAAGATGGAGTTTAAGTGTCTGGTGCATATGAAGAGTGTTTCTACAGGTGGTTTGTCAAGCCCACTCACCTGTGTAAAGCGCAGAATACACAATGATTGATTTTGCTCAAGTATAATAATCCCATAAACACAACACGTTTCCTACTGACAGCTATTTTTTGTAATTGTGACTGAATTGTGATATTACAAGGGAGATATTTTATGCAGCTTATCTCTGATTTTGTCTTCAGCGTGTTATAAACCTAGTCTTCAAACCCATTACACTGAGGAGAGCAAATGGTCGCCGTTTGACTTCCTGTCTGGACTGGTGAAAGAGTGGGAAGGGGCAGGACAACTTCCTGAAGACAGTGCCAAGAAAACGAGACAAGTGATCGTCAGACCAGGTCAACATAAACACATATTTTGGCAGTGTGAAAGATGTCACCTGAAATGTAACTGATGGAATTAAATGCCATTTAATAAAAAGGACAAAAACAATAAACATATAGTTCAAAACATTCCTCTAAACATAAAAATATATAACGATAATGAGGGGAATCATTTTTTTTTTGAATGATTTTTTTGCCCACTGATGAACGATGCGTATTTATAGAGCTTGAGCATTTAATGTGGCAGATGATAAACTGCATGATGTGAACATGAATATAGTTATTGTTTTTCATGTGACTGGGACAAAAAAGGCCTAAGACTAATATCTTTATTATTATTATTCATTCATTTTCTTTTCGGCTTAGTCCCTTTATTAATCTGGGATCGCCACAGCAGAATGAACCACCAACTTAACCTGCAAATGTTTTACGCAGCGGATGCCCTTCCAGCTGCAATCCATCTCTGGGAAACATCCATACACACTCATTCAGACACCTACACTATGGACATTTTAGCTTACACAATTCACCTATACCACATGCATGGGTGTGGGGGAAAATGGAGCACCCAGAGGAAACCCACGCGACCACGGGGAGAACATGCAAACTCCACACAGAAATGCCAACTGACCCAGTCGAGGCTTGAACCAGCAACCTTCACCGTGGCGCCCATTATTATTATTATTTTTTATTTAAAAAAATATATATATTTATTTATTTTTAATTTTAATTTTTTTATTATTATTATTATTATACACTAGTAAAATTTTTAGATCAATTATACTTTAAAAGTATTTTTATACAGCAAGTATATAATAAATTGGTCCACAGTGACTTTGAAGACATTTACATTGTTATAACAATTATAGGGATACATTTAAATCAACTACTGTATTAAACATTAATTTTCCTCCAGCTTAGTCCCTTTATTCATCAGGGGTCGCCACAGCGGAATGAACCGCCAACTTATCCAGCATGTTTTATAGCAAAAATATGGACAAAAGATATTTATTGTCTATGGCTTGAAATAAACAGAAACTAGTCTGCTGCACCTGTAATGTGACTGAAAATGAACTCATTTAATTAATGAACAGCGCATTGCAGCCATCTAGCAGATTATAACAAAAATTAATGTTGGTTCTTTTTGATTTCATTTTAGTTTTGTGGGTTTTTGTCAACAATATCACGTTAATCTAATGATATCCATATTGTTCCTTCTTCATCTCGAAAGACAAAATCTTGTACAAACAGGTCGTCAATGAACATTTTTTTGCTTTTTTTTTTTTGCTGACGAAACGAACACTGCATTCTAGTTATAAAAGAATGCTGATTGTGTTGCCGTTTCTGAAAACATTTTGAACAGCATATTAAATATCACAGAATTAAGTTCAACTTGAAATCAAATTCATTGTAAATTGCTGCAATATTTAACATTAATACTATTTTACAGTGTGTGTGATCAAATAAATATAGTCTTTGTGAGCATAAAAACATTTACGGTGATCTCATACATTTTGGGAATCCATACTTTTGAACAGTTGTGTATTATGTACCACTGTTGGTTTTTCTCTAACTCCCTCAGGTGCAGTGTTAGGCCGTGATGGTGGTGCCATGAAACAGATGATGATTCCCTTCTGGCTTGGTCTGGGTGGGACACTTGGCTCAGGACGACAGCCCTTCCCGTGGATCCATGTTTCAGACCTGGCTGGCATCATTGCCCATGCCTTAGAGCGCCGAGAGGAACCACCCTCGGCAGAGCCAGATGTTTTTAATGGAGTCGCGCCTACATTGAATACCAATTTTGAATTCACTAAAGAATTGGGGAGGGTTTTAAAAAGACCTACTATCTTCCCTGTGCCTGGCTTTTTCTTGGATGTCTGCCTGGGTTCAGAGCGAGCTGTTATCCTCACACAGGGACAGAAAGTGCTGCCCAAGAGAACTCTTGACTCTGGCTTTGAGTTTCAGTTCCCAGATCTTACTTCTGCTTTAAAAGAAATCGTTGGATCCCAGTGATCAGTCCATACCCGTGCAGGATCTGGAATCTGTTATGCATACAAGTGTAATATATTTCCTGAAATATAATGTTTTCATTTAAATTAAGAATATAAAAAACTAAGACTTGTTTGTACATAAAAAGATACATAAATTAACATCATTTGATTCAATATTCTCAGCTCCATTTGAGTGTCAGTCACTCTTAAATTGTTTTTGAACTCTTAAGTCTGTTTGAACAAAATGAGTACTGTATTTGTAAATAAATGTCTATATAAAAAGTCCATCTTTGGTGTCTCTGATTATATACACCATTATTGGATCATCATAACAGATGTGTTGTCTGAATAAAGTGGCTATATTTGGCTCATCTGTTAATCTGTAGGGTTGTCCTCTACATGGAATGTGAATGTTTATTAAATTTGTTTATATTGCTTATATTTTTATTCAAACACCACACATGTATACACACACACTGGACAAAAATTATACTTGTGAATATTTTTTTTTATTATTAGTTTCAAGAAACTGTATAATACTATAAAGAATACAGTAAAAAAAGAACAGTTCTTTTACATAATATCCACATTAGATTAACAGGATAAACAACAAGACCAAATAAATAAATATATAAAACATAACAGTGCAATAATAAAAAAAGATAGATAAAAAGTCAAGTAGCATGAAAGATCTCATCATATTTCCCCAAGAAAGAAGCACATTTCTTATTATCAATTAATCTAGAAGTGAATTAATTCTAATCTAAAGTTAATTAATTAAATGTTTTATTTCACATAAGAAGTCTATAAGAATTGTAACTTTTTATTAAGAAACCTGCAAATATAAGAAAGTTCATAGTAGCTTGTTTTGGTTTTCAGAATAACAAATGACAACCTTAAGTGTTACTAATTATATTAACCTTGGAAAAGCAATATGAGCATAAATCATTCCAAAACAAAGATGATACATTGCATGAAGAAGAAAAGAAGAAGAAAAACAAGCGACAAATGTCTTCACACTTGTTTTTACAAAAGGTGCAAATATCAGTAACATCACGATATTTGGACAAAACTGTATATTTATATTAGCAATCTGTTCATGAGTGCTACATCATATCACTGTAGAGATTAGTTTTAATGTGACTCTTTGTACTGATAGATGGACAGAATCACCAAAACAAAACATCAGAAGGCACCACAGTATTATTGTGTACATACTGGCCAAAAGGAAAGTAATTCAGATAATGGTTTAAATGCTCACCAAGGTAGCAATTGCGGGTTGTGAGTAATGCAATAAATAAATGAAATTTTGAGACAAATGGTGCAGTTAGGACAGATTTCTCTGTTTTTTTTTAGATTTACAGCTTTCATTAAAATCCACAAGATATTACGAAACAACATTATTTACAGCATTTAACAAAGAGAAAATTTCATTGTTTTACAACACTACTGTTTCTTTTCTTTTTAAAGTTAAATTGCAAACCGTTTCTGTATAATTAAGACACGTATAATGTAAAAGAGACAATTTTTGCTTTTCTGTTGATATTTACCTAACATATATATGGATTCGAAGAGTTTATGGTGACGTCACGCATCAACTACCCAATCACTGCGTCCTTATTTACATAAAAACATCACATAATGTTCGACCGAGGTTTGAGTACAATATGTTAAAAATCAGAGAACTGAAATAACAGTGTATGAAAACAAATGAACTAAGTTGACCTGACATGTCCTCTGTTTTTGGAATTCTTAAATATTTTACTTAAATCCGTCACCGTCACTGTGAAGTTTAGTATAAGTACGACCTCTAAATAGCAGACACACTCTACATCATAACCCTGAGCGGAAGGAAGCTCACTGTAGAGGTCACCTACTGAGTGCTCGTCACTCCTAGCCACCTCGGGGAAGGTCTGAGATAGGAGCCTCTCGCTGTCCTAGCAGGGCATCATCTGAATGATGAGCGAGCGCACAGAAACTCGGGTCACGCGCGCGGTTCTCGCAGCAGACGTTGATGCTCGCGCACTTTCAGCGGCATCAACTGATGTGACGCGCGCAGACTTGGAAACACTCGCGGCTGGCGAATGAGTGCGATGTGTGAGCTAGCATAACATGCTAGAACCCAATTCAGACTACTCTCCCTCCGCTCTTTTGCTCATAATACTGACAAATATAAATACGCTGGAAGAATACCCTGGAAGTAATCTTTGTCTTCTTTAAATTTTCATATATCAGTTTTCATATTTCTCATTTTTGTGCTTCAAAATTTATTTATTACATTTATTAATTCGTTGATTTTCTTGTCAGCTTAGTCCCTTTATTAATCAGAGATCACCACAGTGAAATAAACCGCCAACTTATCCAGCACATGTTTTACAGAGCAGATGCCCTGCCAGCAGCAACCCAACACTGGGAAACATCCATATACTCTTGCATTCACACACATACACTATGGCCAATTTAACTTAGCCAATTCACTTGTACCACATGTCTTTGGACTGTGGGGAATACTGAAGCACCCGGAGGAAACCCATGTGAACACGGGGAGAACATGCAAACTCCACACAGAAATACCATCTGACCCAGCTAAGGCACTGTGACGCCTTAAAATGTACATAAAGTTAAAAATGTAAATATGCTTAAAATTTACAGATTAAGCTCTGTTAGGATAACTTTTAACCTGTAAACAAAAAATAACATGAAACTGACATTTGGCAAACAAAACATGTTGCACAGAAGAACTATTTTATTTTTGCAAAAAATGTTTTATTCATGAAGATAACTTTACTGCACCAAGGTCTTATTCGGTCTCATCATTATTAGTGTCTTCATCTTCCTTATGAAAGACTGGCAGCAGATCTCCCCAGTCGCTGTTACGAGCACATCTGTACATGTCCCTGTTAAAATAAACAATACAAATTCATTACTCTAACTACCAATATGAACTGCACCTGCATAACCTGTTAGAATCAATACGAGGGGAAGTCAATCACTGAAAATAAAAAAAAAGCAGAGATTTATTATATGAAAGCATCCCTTACTTTCCGTGACGACGGGCCGTCACAGCGAGTTGCTTGAGTTCTCCATTTACGCAGCACAGCTGGCACTGAACATGTCTGGGTCGGCGATGGACTTGTGCGATCACTCTGGCCATGTCCCAGTGTTCAGCCTTCTGAGACTTCTCTCCATCTGAACGGGACACAATCAGGTAACTGAACTTCTCCTGCTGCCTTTCTTGGCTCTGTTATGATTGATTCATACAAAGAGATAAAGAAAATAGGAATATTTAATACACAAGATTTTAAATTGACCCATAAAGGCCTAGTTCACCCAAACATATGTATTCATTATTATGTGACAAGACAAATGTGTCCCATTCTCCCATGAATGCATTTAAAACCCCTTAGCGGTTTTAGAAACATCTGAAGATGCATGTGTTATATTTAAAATGTATGTGTCCAACAATAGAACGGTCAACTTATTTGCAGCAGAAACCTTCTCATACATTCTTGTGAGTGGGCTTTACAAACCACCTGTAGGACACACCTGTAGAGGACACACACTCTTTCCTCATCCTCTCCATCTACACCAGACACTTTCCTACAAACACTCAACAACACTAACTTGGACTTGTTTAGCATCTATATATTTCTGCTTTCTGATGAATTTATTCTTTTATCCTCATTTGTAAGTCACTTTCGATAAAATAGTGTCCGCTCAAATAATAATTAAATTTAGCATTCCTAATGGCTCAGCATATCATGTGTGAAATGCTAGAATGCTAAGGGGTTAAGAGTTTGTTGAGCCCAGAATGAGCCCAGATATGTTTAATAAGATGTCAATGTATCGGCAGGAGCCACAGGTATCGATTTAGTTTGGCCTGGATACATTTCAATACTTCTTTTTTCATGAATTATCATGTTAAAGTGATAGTTCCCCCCAAAATCAAAATGGTGTCATCATTAACTCACTTTTTACTTGCTCCAAAACTGTTTGACAAACCATTGACTTGAAAAGTATTTGTTTTCCTACTATGGAAGTCAATGATTACAGGCTTTCAGCTGCATTTGTGTTCAACAGAAGAAAGAAACTCATTTATAACCATTTGAGGAGGAGTAAATGGTTGAGTGTACTTTCATTTTTGGGTGAACTATCTCTTTAACAACTGTCTAAATGTGACCATGCCATAATAACAACTGAACTGAAAGTCAGTCATTCAAGGTGATTGTCACAACACAGAAACTAAATGCTTGAAGACATTTGTGGACTTACCCGTGATAAAGGCAGAGAATAGTAGAACTGGAAGAAGTTACACGGTACCACAGGTTGCCTGATTAATTTAGGACACGTCAGCTCATGTGTGCACTGTCCAAATTAAACCAAACATTACAATGTCAGCATAAAACACTTCATTTCAATATATCATGTTAGAGGAAAAAATGAGAGTAATAAACTTCAGAAAAATATTTTTTTTTATGTGTTAACGCACAGGAGCAAATATAGACGGTCTCCTCAGGTCATGCAGTCTCTCATCTTCTCTCTATAGTAGAAAAATCAGACATTTTTATATACTTCTGAAGGATGCTTACGGTTTTATGACTACCATTCAAATGGAAAGTCATGTTTAACCTAAATAACATCTGTTCAACCTTTAGTATAGCATCTCTGGCCTCCATAAGGATTTGATGACCTTCCTTGGTTCCATTCTCCACCAACACCTGTACAAAATTACAATAACTTCATTAAGAAACAGCAAATATCACAACAGTTTACACACCATTTAATTAGAAATAGCCAGATTTCAATAAAAAGATTATTTTAAATAGTTTTTTAAGCCTTTCAGAAATTGCCATGGTATTTTCTAGTTCTTGTAAGCCATAGTAACTGCATATTAACCATGACATAGCTACGCTAACCATAGTTTAGCCAAAGTATTTGTAACTATGTAACTTTCGTTATAATAATGGAAGTCAATTTGTCAGAAAAACAAAGCTTTTACTATAATAAAACTCTGACTCAGTTTCATAGAAGAGTTAACAATATAAGCATTTGCAGGACAGTAAAAAAAAAATAAAAAGTTCAGCATCATCACTCACGAGGTAGGAGTTGGTTTTTCTCCAAAGTGTTGAAACAACATTCAGTCGCTCGTCTAGAGTGGCCAGCTCTGACAAAGAGAAAGCGGCTACTACAAGATCAAACTGGACCTGTTGAAAGAAAAGACTTCAGTTTATTCAGTTTAACATCACATAGGCAGATCAACTAATGATAGCAGTTGAGGATACCTTAGGAGAAACGGGGAGGAACTGGCGGAAATGTACTTGTTTGATTGCTGGATTACTCCCCTCACTGCCCTCTGTTTGGTACAAACAAACATTTTTATCAGTAGAACCTTAATCAAACACTTTTTTCTGGTTCTGCTGAATGATTTTACCTAGAAGAAGCTGTTCTGCCAAGGTGTTCATGTCTCCAGAGCTGTCCACACAAACATACTCCTTCAGAGAGTCTCCCCACAGCGTGTGTGCTGCCCTGAATGGAACAAGAAAGTACAACATAAATCAGGGCCACTATTACTACAATAGAGAGTGATGGGGATAGATACCTTTACATAATTAAAAATGGCAAAAATGGTCATTAAAACAAATATTTAAAGGTACGAAGTAGCATGGCCTGCCTTTCAACAGCACTTGTTAAAATATTTGAGATGACAATCATATTAAATCAGGTTTATGAGTTTATTGCTTATAATGTAATGTGTGTATTTATATAGCGCATTTATCGTGTATGGCCATACACCCAAAGCGCTTCACAATAATGAGGGGGGTCTCTCCACACCACCACCAGTGTGTAGCATTCACTTGGATGATGCGACGGCAGCCACAGGACAGTGGTGCCAGTGCGCTCACCACACACTAGCTATAATGGGAGTGGAGAGACAGTGATACGGCGCCCCCTTCTGGCCTTACTAACACCAATTCTGACAGCAACCTAGTTTTTCCCATGTGGTTTCCCATGCAGGTACTGACCAGGCTCATCACTGAAGGTCAGCTTAGCTTTAGTGAGTAACTGATCTTGAGCTGCAGGGTGATATGGCTGTAGAATGATGGCTCACAGAATTCAGGTCATGCAAACTACTTTTCTTTTTCTTTAATTTCACCAAATTTAATTTAAAATATGCTACCATTTACATGATTTATGAAACAAAAAATGTTTAGCATTTTTAACATCAGTATACAAATAAAAGTGAATATGTGCATATTTTAATAAATATTATTAGTAAACCGTTCAACATGATTACTTCCTAATTAGAATTAGATCTAGATTTGTCTTCATTCTTTTTTATTTTGTATTTTAAAAAACAAACAGTAACACTTTGCAGTAAGGTTGCAATGATTAGTGTTAGTTATTGTGTTTACTAACATGACTAACCAATGAGCAATATATTTATTACAGTATTTGTTAATGTTAGTTACTGGAAATAAAGTTAGTTTAGGGTGAACTCACAGTGCAATAACTCATGTTTACAAATGTGTTTGTAATGAATTAGTATGTTGAACTATGATGATTAATAATTGCTGTATATGTATTGTTAAATATTATTTCATGTTAGTAAATACATTAGCCAATGAAACCTTATTTTACACACACATTATATTATATTAATATAACCACTTTATATTATTAAAAATGTATTTATTAAATTTTGGCTTAGTTCCTTATCTATTGGGGTCACCATAGCGGAATGAACTGCCAACTATTCCAGTATATGTTTCACGCAGCAGATGCCCCTCCAGCTGAAACCCAGTACTTGGAACCATTCATACACTCTCGCATTCACACACATACTCAAAAACTACAGCCAATTTAGTTCATCCAATTCACCTATACCACATGTCTTTGGACTGCGGGTGAAAACGGTGCACCTGGAAGAAACCCACGTGAACAAGGGGAAAACATGCAAACTACACACAGAAATGGCAAATGGTCCAGCCGGGACTCAAACCATCAACCTTCTTGCTGTGAGGTGAGACTGAGCCACCGTACTGCCATGACTAAAAATATTCATATTTAAATCATACTCACCAAGTACCTGTTCCAAGTCCTGATCCAAAGTCCAAGAGAGAATATGGTACAAAAGAGGGATCTCTCTTCTTAATCTAAGATGCATATCAGACAGACATCAGAACAAAATGTACAGAAGTGATACAAAGTGAAATATAGAATGTTAATGCACTGTATGTATGAAATACCTCATTTAGTGCTCTGAGAACAGCAGCATATCCACCTGCTAGTCTAGCAACCATATACACCAACCCAAGATCTTCATTGTACCTTGAAACATGCAAGCACACCAGAGAAATCAATCCTTAGTCATCCAATAAAACACATAAACACTCCATCCTGTGGAAACTAATTATAGCGTACCTTAGAGCAGCTCTGTGATATGTCGTTCTTCTCAGTTCAGATAATACTTTCTTTCTTATCCGAGCTTCTAACTTATGGTCAATGTCATCTGAAGGGAATATTTAAGAACTATTTAAAGGAACGCTCCACCTTTTTTGGAAACAAGATAACTTTATTAGCCACCTAGAGTTAAATATTCGGGTTTCACCATTTTATAATCCATTCAGCTGATCTTCAGGTCTGGCCGGAACATTTTTAGTGTAGCTTAGCTTATCGTAAGTCATTAAATTGGATTAGACTATTAGTATCTTGTTCAAAAAAAATCACAAAAGAGTTTTGATCATTTTCCTATTTAAAGCTAAAATATGTGCCTGCTGCATCCATGGTGCCGCAGGAAATTTTCTTGATTATTACACCAGAATGATGGTATATTTCTTAGCCATATCAGCCTAGAAATAAAAACTTCATTTTCCATTGGTCTTAGTACAAGATGTAACTACAGCAGAGTCAAGCTTCAAATAGAAAACTTATCAAAACTCTTTTTTTAATTATTTGTGCCAAATGCTAATGGTCTAATCTGATTCAATGATTTATGCTAAGCTAAAAGTGCTTCCGCAATACCAGTAGATCAGCTGAATGGATTTAAAAATGGTAAAACTTAGCTGTTAACCTCTAAGGGACTAGTAAAATGAGCCTATTTTCAATAAAAGTGGAGCGTTCCTTTAAATCACAGGGTTGACATTTCTCCATTTTGTTCTTATCAATAACTCACTTTCATTGACATCTTTCTCTTCCTCCAAAAATTTCCTCTCCAGAAAGATGGCTTTCTCCCTGAGCTGTGAGGATTCCATCACCCGCTTCCTGCTCCAGAGGAAGTTGGAGAGCTTTTGTGCCCTTTCCGTCAGACTTTTTACATCTGCCCCTACATATCAAATAAAAATTTATATTAAAATATTAAAATAACTATATGTGGCTTACATGTCAATTCAGAACACAAAATCTTTAAAATGGTGACTGTCAGATCATTGGTTACTCACTCTTTAAGATGGACTGCGCTGCTAGCTGCAGTTGCTCCGGCAGTTGCACTGTTTTCAGGTTTGTTACACCTGGATGTTTTCTGTGAGGAGCGCCATTCAGGTACACGGCCTGTTCTAGAGATGCTGCAGAACTCTGACACTTTCAAGACAAGGAGAAACACATTTGACTCATTCAGTATCACATAATACTGATTCATTTTAGAGTAATGGTTAGTGGTTGAAGAGTATCTTTTGGGCTTTTCAGTCTTGAAAAAAAAAAAAAAACATTGGTACCTCTGACTATAGCATTTGTTGTTGTTTCTACTATGGAAATCAGTGGTTATCGGTTTCTAACATTCTTCAAATTATCTCATTTAAATTATTCTCAGTTAAATAACAAACAAGGATGAGCATATACATTTTATACATTAAATACATTTTATGGTTCTGTTATAATGCTACTCTGTGCAGTCTAATAAAATGAATGGCATATTAAGCATCTTTGGTGTTTCCGTATTTTCTATAAAACCACAGTGAAAATTGGAAGGACAAAAGGGCACAGTCCATGTCATTTCTTAAAATTGCTTATTTTTCATTCTTAGTTCAACATTCTTCAAAACACTAGAGATAATGTAAGTATATAAGTCAGCAAAATATGTAACAGTGTTCTAGTAGTGTTTGGATAAAGACACACATACACTTACACATTTTGCCTTTAAAGAGTATCAGTGTCATTTACAAAGAAATATGGTTTCATTAATACTTCCGTTTAAATTTTCCTATATGTTTCATGTAAAGTTTTAATAATATTAACTTAACTTTCTGTAATTTAAAAACATGTCTACATGGTTTTATGAATTATTACTTTACAGAATAATCACTACTATTGCTCTATGCTTTTCAGAATGTGCTTGTATTGAAATCCCCAGCATTCCTCATAGCCAGGCCACATTCAGGACCAATCAGAAATGTAACCAATCACTGCAGATCAATCAACACATTCTCGTTCTCTAAACGTTTGACTGGGTTTAAACCATTCATACAATACATTTAATCGACAAAAACATTTTATTAGGTAATAATTTAGGTCAAAAAAAATTCCATATGATTAACAAATTAAATACATTTTTATTATGTCTCTCACCATCATCGAAAAGAATAGCCATGATCCCGCCCTATATATATCAGACAATTCACTACAATCCTCAGCGGACGGAAGCTCACTGTAGAGGTCACCTACTGAGTGCTCGTCACTCGTAACTACCTCGGGGAAGGTCTGAGACAGGAGCCTCTCGCTGTCCTAGCAGGGCAACATCTGAATGATGAGCGAGCGCACAGAAACTCGGGTCACGCGCGCGGTTCTCGCAGCAGACGTTGATGCTCGCGCACTTTCAGCGGCATCAACTGATGTGACGCGCGCAGACTTGGAAACACTCGCGGCTGGCGAATGAGTGCGATGTGTGAGCTAGCATATCATGCTAGAACCCAATTCAGACTACTCTCCCTCCGCTCTTTTAGCATCATTTATAACGATTATATGAATGTTTTGACTGATATACTCACCCGTATCGCTTCTTTCAAACACAAAGCCACATGGCATCTTGAACATTTCATAAACACTCGACTTCCCAGAAAATACATGCTTATACTTGTTTACTAAACCTGTGTACAAAAATAAAATTTTACTTTAAAGACTACACAACATTGTAACATCGGTCCCTATGTACGGACGCATGCTCAAGCAATAGTTTGACCGACTTCAAAATAAATCCGTGTAGAAACAAACCGCTCATTTCGTTCCTACACAAGAGGTCCACGTTGTTACACTTTTCGCGCCATTTAAAACACTCCAGTCGCGCTCTGAAATCTTAGGTAAGTGTTTAAAAAACTATTTAAATCGTATGACTATTTACATTTGAACGATATAAAGCGTAGTATTATCCTATGTTTTGTTCTCCGAAATGTGTTTTGCCGCAAAATTCCTGGCTACGTTGTAATTAGGAAGTGGATGCATCACTATGGTGACTCATGTGATAATTCACCACCTCCTAACTACATAACTTGTAATTTTACGTCACACCTGTACGTTTACAGCTAACGTACGACACATGGGAAACGTTTCCTATTTTGACGTTCCCCCCTAATTTTAGCTGTTTTCCAGGAACATGCGACGAACAAGGAGTTGCCGGGGCAAGTCTGTGGCAGATTCAGGCAGTGAAGCTTCAGAGGCGAAGACAGGTATGAATTCACTTTCTCTGAACATGCCAAAACAACCCAAAGTTACACAATCAGCATTTTAAGTCTTCTAGTCACACACTGACTAGAAGCTCCGCACATTTACTGCTTTTCCAAGTAAATATCTATAAATGCATACCATAGCCTACCCCAGCACGACTGTTTCTAATCATTAAATCACTTTATAGTATATAAATCACTTGATATATATTAAACTCATATAGGTGTGACAGCCTTCTGGAAGAGTTTTAGTATTTAAAATCACTGACTTTAATTCAAATACCTTTTTAGTATTGTCGTCACCAGCCTGTTTAACAAGAAACTATTAATGTTATATTAAATATTTAGTGCCAATGTTTCCATGAATATAGCCAATGCTGCTGATAAAGTATTAAAACATAGATAAATGATAGTTGTGACGCTGTTGTCGTTTCAGATTTTCATATTTCACTTGAGATTGATTGTCTGAATGTTCTTTCCAGTTTGGCAGTGGAAAGGGGATGAAGGTGAATGGGAACCGTATCCTCCAGAGGTCTGCGAACAGCTGGATGCAGCAAAGCAGGCTGGTGAAATGTCTGTTTCGCTGGCGCTCGGACCTGGTTACGTAGTGGATCTTGTGAAAATGACTCAGACCAATACTGTCAGCAAGTACAAACGAAAAATACGCCTTGAGAAAGTGAAGTCAGGTACATCTGTGTGCTTCTGTATGTGACTCTGAATACGTCTCTGGCACAGAAATCTAACTTTAGCTGATTTGTTGCGTTACAGAAGATCTGACTGAAGGGAATGCTTTGAATGGTGATAAAGAAGCAGCAGGTGTTGTTCAGATTAAAGAAGAAAAAGAGGAGGAAGAAGAGCAACCCGTTTCCAAGAAGAGACGCAATGAAGGGAGGAGTCAGAAAGCAAACAAAGACAAACCTGTGGTAAAAGAAGAATGTGGAGGTGATTCATTTTCCCTCAGCTTAGTCTTTTTATTCATCAGGGGTCACCACTGTGGATTGAACAACCAACTTATCCATCATATGTTTCACACAGCGGATGCCCTTCCAGCTGCAGACCAGCACTGAGAAACATCCATACACACTCATTCACACACACATACACACTCATACACTAAAGACGATTTAGTTTATTCAGTTCACCTATAGCTCATGTCTTGGACTGTGGGGGAAACCGGAGCACCCGGAGGAAACCCACGCCAACACAGGGAGAACATGCAAACTCCAAACAGAAATGCCAACTGACCCAGCCAGGACTCGAACCACAGATCTTCTTGCTGTGAGGCAACAGTGCTAACCACTGAGCCACCATGCCACCCTGTGAAGGTGATGCTTCCCTCAAATGAGTTTTAGCAATCCGTCTTCAGTCAAAATGAGAGTAAGCCCCTTTTACATGGAATATCATGACATTTTTAGCAGTTATTATTTATATATTTGGATAATCACAGTGGAAGATCACAGAGTTGACGTATCACACACCACATGAGCACTTTCTATATGTAAATATGACGTTGTTTAATGGAAAATAGTGAATAGTGTCCTGGAAAACTGGACAATTTTGTGAAATTTTTATTTATTTATTTTTTATAACAGGCAAGCTTTTTCTAACTTTTGCACTATTTTCTTGATTTTGCATTAATTTCTCCACAGCTGCCTGTATTTCTATTCATTGTATGTGATGGAATCTCAGTTTTTCAACCAGGGAATTTGAAATTCGGCTTAGAGTGGGAACCCTGCTTTTTAAAAATGCATTACATTATATTGTGTAAACTTTCGATTGACTTTAACTGTTGTTTCTTTTCTCATGGTTCATGAAGAGGTTGTGAAGACACTGGTTATGAAGGGAAAAGCCCCTGTTGATCCAGAATGCAAGGCTAAATTGGGAAAGGTAATTGCCTTAAATGTATTATTTATGTCACAAATTGAAATTCCTGTAAAGTATTTGCCTCCTTTTTGTATCCTCTCTAGACTTTTATTTCCTGTTCTTGAATGAATTTGCTTTTGTTATCCACAGGCACATGTGTACAATGAGGGCGCTGATGTGTACGATGTTATGCTTAATCAGGTGAATATCGAAGACTTTACATTACTGTTCAAAAGCTTGGGGTTCTTAAGAGTAAAAGTTTTTTGAAGATGACATTTATATTCAAAAATCTGCATTCATACAATAAAAATACAAAAAAAATTAAAACCTCAATGACGTGATGTCTGCTTTCATATTTGATATCTTTAAAATGTAAGATACTTCTGTGATGTAAGGCTGAATATTAACCAGTCACAATAGGATCCTTTTTTAATCATTCTGACATAATCATTGGGTTCAAAAACTTCAGTTTTAAAAGTATTTTTAAACAAAAAATCCAACTTGGGTGAGTTTATGAGATTTCTTTAAAGAAATCCCTTCTATTTTGTAAACGGGCAAAATATTTTTGTATTAGCTATTATATATTTTCCAGGATTCTTTGATAAACTAATGCCAAATAATGACCAAATTCCAAATATTTGAAATTATTTGCAATGTTATGTACGTATTCACCATCACAGTTGAACAGTTTATTAGTATTTGCTGAATAAAAAATGTACAGCTCTGACACCAAACCTTTGTATGACAGTTTATTTAAAAGTATGTGCAAAACAAATGACGTTGTGTGAGTTAAAATTTTTTCTTTACGTTTACAGACTAATCTCCAGTTCAACAATAATAAATATTATCTGATCCAGCTTCTTGAAGATGACAGTGCAAAAGCCTACAGTGTGTGGTTGAGGTGGGGACGAGGTACGTGCAGAAAGCGCTCAGATGCTCTTCACAATACTGACATTCATTATCATGAATTTTTATCATCCATGTTCTTGTTTGTTTTTATTTCTTTAGTGGGCAAAGTAGGACAGAACAATCTGGTTAGCTGTGGGGCAAATCTAGCTCAGGCCAAAGACACCTTCAAAAAGAAGTACGCTTATCCTTTATTTCAATATCCTCATTATGTCCTCATTATATTTGAATAGAAAAACTGATTTTAAAGGTCTTATATTCAGATTCTTTGACAAAACCAAGAATGAGTGGGAGCATCGAGCAAGTTTTGAGAAAGTTGCAGGAAAATATGACATGGTATTAATGGACTACAGCACTGAAGACAAGGTATGAAAACACTTGTTCTCACAATAACATATGATCCATTGCTCTGCGTTGCATTCATGTTTCATTCATCTCTTTACTAGACCTAATTGTTTTGTTCAACAGAAGGAGGATAAAGCTGTGGTTTCCGCTGCTCCTCAAAAAAAGCCCTGCCAACTGCACAGCAAGGTCCAGTCTCTGCTAGAGCTCATTTGTGACCTCAAAGCCATGGAGGAGTGTGTGCTGGAGATGAAGTTTGACACCAAAAAAGCTCCACTCGGTGTGTGTTCCTCTGTCTCTACAGAATTCAATGCATCTTTCACATTCTTTATCATGTGATGGATGATCTGATTTTATTATTCCTGCAGGAAAACTAACAGCAGAGCAAATTCGTGCTGGCTATGCCTCATTGAAAAGAATTGAGGAGTGTTTAAAAAAGAAAGGGAGTAACAAGGAGCTTTTGGACGCATGCAACCAGTTTTACACCCGCATTCCTCATGATTTTGGGTAAGGTGCACTATTGATCAAAGGCTGGGGGTGGAAATACTTACTAGACACTAGTAGTCTTGGAACACCTTGATTAGATGGATCAGCTGTGTTTGATTATGGTTGGAGCAAAACTGCAGAGCTACGGCCCTCCAGGAATTGAGTTTGAGACCTATGCCTTAATGTGACAGTTCAACAAATTAGAAAAACTACTTCACTATTCATTCACACCCAAATGGTTCTAAAGTTTTGGGAATTTCTTCTGTTACAAGATTTTCTGAAGAAAATTGGAAATAAAGTCTGGCTATATTTCAGTATATCTTCTTTAGTGTTCAAGAAACTCAAACAGGTTTGAAACAAGTGAAGGATGAGTAAATGATGACAGATTTTTCATTTTTGGGTGAACTATGCCTGTAAGAGCTACTACGACACATTTCACATTTACCAGAGTGTATGTGCAAATACTGCTGTTTGTCTGACCAGTTGATCTTTACTTAGGTTGCGGACACCCCCTATAATTCGCTCAGAGGAGGAGCTGAAGGAGAAAATTACTTTGCTCGAGGTTTGTCATTCTAATCGCTTGAAATTTAAAAGGGAATATGTAGCTGGGATTTAAAGGGTGCAATCAATTTTTACAAGTACACTTCATGTTCATAGCAAAAAATGTCATTGTATTTTGTTTTTTAGACCCTAAGTGACATTCAGATAGCAGTTAAAATGGTTCAGTCTAACGTTCAGAGTGACGAGCATCCATTAGACAGACAGTATCACTCTCTAAACTGCCAACTGCATCCACTGGATTCTGACAGCAACGAATACAAGGTACAATACATGTCTCCTTTTGAAATGTAGTATTCAGTGGGATGTTAAATCTAGCTGATATTTTTATTTTTATTTGTAATTTTGCACGTCATGTATGTAATTTTGCACACTGTCTCTCTTTGTAAAGGTTATAGAGAAATATCTTAAGTCCACCCATGCACCCACCCATACTGACTACACAATGACTATTCTGGATGTTTTTGCTGTGGAACGAGAGGGCGAGAAGGACAACTTCGACACTGAGCTGCAAAACAGGTACCAAACCACCTTCATCAATTACACTTAATGGCTTATCTAAGGCTATGTAAACAGGAACTCCCTCAGACTCGGGTCTGATGCATGGCTTTTTCTGTATTCAAATAATATTGCCATACATTTGAATGTAATACAAGTTGTTTTGGGTGTATGTGGATGCAGGATGCTCCTGTGGCACGGCTCTCGTCTGACAAACTGGGTGGGGATCTTGAGTCAGGGTCTGAGAGTGGCCCCTGCAGAGGCTCCTGTGACCGGATACATGGTGAGTCACACATATTAAATGAATAACAGAGCCTTTGTGTGTTAGACCACCATGATAGCATACTTTATAAGGGTAAAAGTCAACAAAATCTCAAACACTCACTCAAGTTTTCTTTTTTTTTCACTCTTTCTAGTTTGGTAAGGGGATCTATTTTGCAGACATGTCATCTAAAAGTGCCAATTACTGCTTTGCCAGTCAGAAGAACAACCAGGGACTCCTGTTGCTGAGCGAGGTTGGTTTTGTAGTATCTAAGCAGCAGATCTGCTACTAGGATTGCGCAATATTTTTGTGGAAGCCCTGATTCTTTGGAATTTACAGGTACACACTGTAATTACTGTATTTATATGTTGGAAGTTCAGTCACTCGGGCACCACGGTGGCATAATGGGTAGCATGATCTTCACTGCCTGTTAGATATAAGATATAAAGTGGGACTCAGATCAGACAAGAAGCTGCCATGTTTTTAAAATATGAGTTTATTTTACCACAGTTTTTTCAATGGAGGGTGCCACGGTGGCCTAGTGGGTAGCATGTTCGCCTCACAGCAAGAAGGTCGCTGGTTCGAGCCTCGGCTGGGTCAGTTGGCATTTCTTTGTGGAGTTTGCATGTTCTCCCTGTGTTTGCGTGGGTTTTCTCTGGGTGCTCCAGTTTCCCCCACAAGTCCAAGAGAGTGGTATAGGTGAATTGGGTAAGCTAAATTGTCCGTAGTGTATGTGTGTGAATGAGTGTGTATGGATGTTTCCCAGCGGTGGGTTACAGCTGGAAGGGCATCCACTGCGTAAAACATATGCTGGATAAGTTGGAGGTTCATTCTGCTGTGGCGACCCCAGATTAATAAAGGGACTAAGCTGAAAAGAAAATGGGTAACACTTTATTTCAATGGTCCATTTGAGTATTAGTAGACTGTCTGTTTAATATCTGTTGATACAGACATTTAACTGACTATAAGAAATTTTGCAAGTACATGTCAACTTACACTAACCCTACCCTTAACCCCAAGCCTAACCCTAACCCCAACCTAACAGTCTACTTATAATCTAATGAGAATTAGTTGACATGTAACTAAATTCAACAAACAGACCACCAAAATAAAGTGTGACCAGAAAATGAATGAATAAAATGTAAAACATACTACCGGTAGGCCTAAACAAAGCAAAAAAGATTTCAAATATTATAAAAATGTATTTTAGATCTCTTGACACACTCCTCACAATTCATTTGCATATAAAATAGTAAATAATGAAAAAGTGTAAACCAAACTGAAGTTGTGGTGGATTTCCCTATAAAGTTATTATACATCAAGTTTATTTAAAGGAAATCTCAAAGCACTCCTGCTTTTCTTTGATTTAATAGAAATCTAATTGTATGCTCACTTTGCACTTGTTTTGCTTGCATTACATTCATTGTATTGCGCAAGTCCCTTTGGAATAAAAGTCACAGCACATTTCAGGCGATTAACAAATTTGACTTTTATTCTGGAAAATATGGTAAAAAGAAGAGAACAGTTAGTGTCATTTTAAAAATAAGTGCGATTGCTGCCATTCAAATCATGGTGCACATGAAACAAGCAGACCGTGACCTCTGAATAGATAATATCGGTCCACTTCCTCTGAAATAACAGGATGTGATGCCAGAAGATACAACCACAAAATGGACCAAACAATTCAGCATAACTCGTTATTTCATCATAGTTGCAGAGTTTCATACAGTGATTATAAATGTATCTCATTACTGCAGATCTTAACTTCAGTGTATGATAGAGGGATTTCTGGTGCTTTTACTCTCAGCTGATTAAAATACAGCATTTACACACATTTAGCATGCACATTTAACAATCATGTCTTGGGTGGTCAGTTCTGTTGCAAAATATACATCAGAAAAGATTAGTTTAATATCTTTAGGTTCACATTTAAGTGTGGCTGTGTGAAGTTTTTTTTTCAAATCCAGACCAAACTAACCAACATAGCAAAAAGTGTGAACACACCCTACAGTAACTGCTTTTTTAAAACAGTGTGGAAGCTAAAAAAGATTAAAAGCTGCTGAAGTGTTATTCTGTGTACTTTTCCTACCACAGGTTGCCCTTGGGGATAGTAATGAACTTTTGGACGCAGATTACAATGCAGACCAACTGCCTTCTGGGAAGCATAGCACAAAAGGTCTGGGCCAAACTGCGCCAGACCCCAAAAAATCGGTTGCATTGTGAGTCTGCTTTTCAGTTTTTTACCTTTTAGATGTTACTTGATTGCATCCTTAGTGCAGTACTGAAGTTTTCTCCTGCTGTCTCCCAGGAACGGTGTGACTGTGCCCTTGGGACCAGCTGTGAAGACCGGTGTGGGCCAGAAAGGAGGATACTCCCTCCTTTATAATGAGTACATTGTTTATAACCCTGCTCAGATCCAGATGAAGTACCTCCTCCGAGTTCAGTTTAACTTCTCTTCACTGTGGTGAGCTTCACATTTTGCACACTGACAGTCTGAACAGTTTGAGGTGAATGAAAAAACTGTAGTTATGTAGTGTTTAGTGCAGGAAAAAATGTGCGTATTGTAAGATTTAGTGTCTGTTTTAACCCTGAATATGCCTGATATGGGACATTTTCTAAATGATGAATGAATTAATGAAAATAAAATGATTATTTTCTACTGATACACTGTGATTTTAAAGTTTTTGTGCAGATTTGTAGAACTCAAACAACTGAACTTTATTTTGTACATTTTACTATGCTTGCTACATTTTAATCATGAATAAGTAACAATAAATAGAAATTAATACAAAAGAGAACAAGCATAAGAGGAGAAAGATGATTATAAATTCATTATTTACTAGAAGGCTTTATGAAATGTTGTTTTTCACACACAGATTTTAAATGATCTTTGGTGTGTTTTAATAGGCTTTATTCAGATTTATTCAATTGGATATTATATAATATAAGTATTACCATTTCCTGTTTCCTCATCTTTAATGATAATTAGAAAAAGCTCAAAAAGAGCTCCACAGAATATCATTTTCATCATTTCTAAATGTAATTATATAGAGTTGACCAGGATTTCCACAGATCATAGAATTACAGCAATATTGAATTTTATAAGTTTTATTCTAAACATTGAAAGTCAGGGATTTTTACATATTTATCTGTTCAAATCATGGAATATCAGGGAATTTCACACATTTAATAATGTCTAGGCTATGTTTTAGCACTATTTTATTCCTATTCTCACTCATCAACTGGCAGGAACTTATGTCACATGCAGTCACCAGGCTGCACACGTTGACTAGTGCAAACATGCAAGGAAACTGTACAAGAGCTTTGGTTACAAAATTACCACTTCAAAGACTGGTTGCTTTTTTTCCATTTTAAAATCTGAGGTAAATGATCCATGTTAGCTCTTATAATGACTATTAAATGCATAAAAAGTGATATTCAAGCTCAAACAATTTAATAACATTGAAAGCACGACAGCACCTTGTTTTTCTGTTCATTATAGGCCAAGGATATTCTACTTTTCAGTCAGGAAATTTGACATTTGGTAAAGGCTGGTTGAGGCAGGAGTGTTTAACTTCACATGAATCCAGGTTGGGCTTGAAAAACTGGTTGAACAGCAACTTTAAAGAATATACACTTTACTTTTAGAGGTAATCAACACCAAATAAATTAAAGTTAAAGAATTGAATTAAAGTTGTCATATCTGGTGTTTGTACTACACCATTACCATTGCACCAACACATAACTCTTAATGTATTAAATCCATTTGGAGCTTTCAACTTTGCTACATTGTTTAGTTTGGCTGTGGCATTTCATCATGGTTCACTTGGTAAAAAGGGGTCCCAAGTGTGCCATGAAAACACCTACAGTACCTTGCCATTACACCACGCAACCTGAACTTTTGCTTTTTCAAGTATTTGGACCAGATTTTTCAATTTTTCAAGCATTTGGACCAAAAATCAAGATACCAGGCAATGTTCATTTATTCTATAATTTCAGCAACCTGTGTGAAGAGTAGCCTCAGTTTGTTGTCAGCTGACATGAGTGTTTGGTGTTTTCTTCTGCTGCTGCTGTAGCTCATCTGCTTCAAGCTTTTGAGTTTTCATAATAATAATACATTTTTATTTATATAACGCCTTTCCAGAGCTCAAGGGCACTTTACAAAGAATGTAATAAAAAGAGATAGTACAAGCAGACATTACGAGACAACATTAGGGTCACAAACAAACAGGGAATCAAAAAAAAACAAACTGGAAATACAAAACAAGACCTAAGAGATAAATATGTCGAGTACAGGTGGGTCAAACAAAGGAGGTCAGTTTATCAAATCCGAATTGTAGCATTCAGAAAACAAGTGAGTTTTAAGTAATGATTTGAATTCTGAGATATTATTAACAGAATGGAGTGAATGTGGTAAAGAGTTACAAAGTTTAGGTGGAGTGACGCTCAATAATCTGCCCCCCATTCATGATTCAGAGATGCTCTTCTGCAGACCTCTGCTGTAACCAGTGGCCATTTAAGTTACTCTTTCCATCTGTTCAAAACAGTTTAAACATTTTTTTTTCTCTGGCATCTATGAGGCTTTATCGCCCTTCAACTCACTGGATATTTTCTCTTTATTGGACCATTTATCTTTAAACCCTAGAGATGATGTACATGAAGATCCTACCATATCAACAGTTAACTAACAGACTAAAAGTCAAGTCACTTAAATCACGTTCGTTCGCTATTATGATAAGTTTAATGTAACAGTGTCTACATGTGACAGCCATATGACTGGAGAGTGTAAATAAGCTTGTTTGTTATCAGAGTAGTTGGTTACAGCATCTGTCAGCAGGGAGTACATCTAAATTTCGTGCTAAATCCCAAGGCTTCTGATGATACCTTTGTGTGAAGAAGAGAGTGAAATTTAAGCAGTTAATTGCTAATAGTCTTCCTGTCACCCCCTTCGTTGTGCTTTTTGGAACTTGACACACATGGCTGCGATGAACTATAAACTGTCATTGTTTGGGAGATAGCTGTGAGGAGATTCTTTAGAGTGTTTCTTTTGTGCTCAACGAGAGAAATGAAAGCACTCTGATTTTGAATGACACGAAGGTGGTTACACCCTCGGGTACGTTGATTATTATTACCAAGCTCACATACTTCTTGAAAGCTAATAGTCTACTTCGCACTGTGGTGAGGCAGAGTCTAAATTTCTCATTTGAAGGTGTAGTTTACATGGAAATGTACTCACCCTTAAGTGGTTTTGGTTTTTCACACACACACACACACACACACACACACACTTTCAAAACAAGATATTTTGAAGAATGTTCAAAACTAGAAGCCACTGACTCCCATAGTAGGAAAAAATACTAAGGATGTTGATGACTTCTAACATTCTTCAAAATATCTTTCTATCAAAATGAACAGAAACATAGTAAAAGTTTAATTTAAAACATGTTTGTAACAAGTAGGATATTTACTATTCATATAGTATTTTCACATTTTTATGGTATCACATTATAAGTGAAACAGTTTATTATTATTATTATTATTATTAATTCATTCATTTTCTTTTCAGCTTAGTCCCTTTATTAATCTGGGGTTGCCACAGTGGAATGAACTGCCAACTTATCCAGCATAAGTTTTTACTCAGCAACGTGCTACCCACTAGGCTACCGTGGCGTCTATTATTATTATTATTATAAATAATGTATTGCAATGTTTTTATATAGTTTAATATATATCATATATTAAATTGTATTTAAATAGAATAGATATGGTAATAAAATGCATGATACACAAAAAAATATATATAAAAGCTTTATTAATGTCATTAAATCATACAAAAAAGAGCAGAGTCATATATTAAAGCTTTTTATGATTCACATTATGGAGGTGTATTTAATTTAATGAATGGAAAATACTGTAAATATTAAAGCAATTTTCTGACCTACAATGTTATTGAGGCTAAACTATAAAAGAGCAGATCACGTAATTTATCTATGGGGAAAAAAGTAAGAGGATGTTTGCCAATACAAACACAAAGCACCAGAGACGTTGAGCCGGTCGAGGGAGCAGTGCAGATGAATGAAATGACGAAACCTGAGGTCAGACGGTTGAATGCAGCTGGTCACCTGTAGATTTGGAGAGCATCTTAACTTGTGTGTGTATATATATGTGGGTTTAATTTTTGGAGCCTCCGCCCAGGATCATAAGTATGTAGAGGAATATCATAATGATGTCCAGGTAGATAATTAAAGCAGCGAAAATGTACTCTTCGGGATCGAGGCTGTATTTTTGCCTCCCCATCACCAACTGACAGTCCACTGCCAGAAACTGCAAGAGAAAGAAAAAACACTGATAAGCAAAATAAAAACTGATAAGAAGAAAACGCCACATTTAAAGGGGTCGATCACCCAAATTTACAACCTACAAACAATCCAGTTCGTAGGTGACTTTCTTTGTTGTAGAATTTTAAATATTTTTACATGTAATCATAGGCTTTTGTGAATCATCAAATGCAAGTCAGTGGCTACAAGTGCTTTGAGAGTCAAGAAGACATAGTAAATTAATACAGATGGGTCTAGACCAGTGGTTCTCAACTGATTTGGCCACGGGACCCACATTTTTACATGGTCATCAAGCCGCAACCCAAATTTTTAGGAACTGTAATATAATTTTAGGAATTATAATTAATTTGTATTTATTTGTTAACATACACAAGTAGTGAAATAAGGATAAAATCAGCAAGACTTACAAATAAACAATATTTTATTGCTGACATTTAACAAAATGTATCAAATTATAGAAATATTACTAAAAACGACAAACACTGTAAACAGTGGTTAGGGTAAGGAAAGGTTGTTACCATAAACAAAACTGAACTGTTAATAAAACAATAACACTGATCCTGTTGAACAGAACAAACCAGCAAATTACCGTAAAATGATTAAAACATCCATAACCATTTTTACATCTAATATGACAGCAATTATAAACGTCTGTTTCACTTAACAGTAATTTGGGAAGTTAATGAGATAACTGAGGATGTGCTTTACTGCTGTGATAAGAGTTTCAAAGTCAGGATGGTAGACAGTGCTACCCGAAGATCGTGCTCCATGTACAACCTGTTCCTTTGCTTTGACTCAAGCTGCACCAAGGAAGAGAAGCCACTTTCATACAGATATGTAGTTCTGAATGGGATTAGTTTGATCGCACTCTCAGATCGCGAAAACTGGGAGAGGCTTACTTCACTGAGTTTCTTTTTCAGCGTCTTATCACGACAGTTCCACCAGCTGACTCTCTGTGTTGCTCGGCAGCGTGACGCTTTCCACGTCGATTCCAAAGGGATCGGTTGTCACACGCGCATTTCAAAATAAAAGTCCCGTATACGCAAAACAAGTTAAAAATTAAACTTTTGTTGTTTTTTTTTGACCACACACTCTGCGACCCACTGAAAATGAGAAACACTGGTCTAGACAATGCATTTAGGTCTTATAAAGTGATTACGTCTCAGATTACGTTTGTCTAAAGTACTGGGCGTGGCTAACATATGTAACCACGCCCCTCCATCTGTCAGTTATGACAACAAACAGAAATGGCTTGGAGGTGGTGTCTGTTAGGTTGTAATAACTCTCACTAAGCGATTTCTGAATTAAATGCCAGCTTTATTACATCCGTTCAGCTTGCAGTAAAGCCACGCTCACTGTTTTCTCATTTAATGTCCTGTTTCTCTAGAAAAAAATGGCCGCAGCTTTCAGTTTACTCTGACTTTAATGTCGTTCTTATTTTTTAGGACACTACAAGACTTTTGACGCTTGAATTGTTAACCCTGGGTCTTCCTAAACGCCTGGTAAACTTAATCCTAGGTTACTGTAATCACTTTTCACACTGCTGGTACTATAACTGGGGTGAACCAATAATCTTGTGAATTCATTAACAGATGTTTTACAGCAACCCTGCTCCTGGAGATCTACCGTCCTGCAGATTTCAGTTGCAGCCCATATCAAACACACCTGCCTGTAATTATCCAGTGCTGATTAATTGGTTCAGGTGTGTTTGAGCTGGAGCTGAACTCAGCAGGAAGGTAGATCTCCAGGAGCAGGTTTGAGCGCCGCTGTTTTACACTGTACATACGCTAAAACCTGGGTGAGCATTCTTCTTTGTCACTGATTGAACGTCTAACTTTTGACGTCTGAACCATCTTGTGATTTCTTGAAGTTTTTACATAACTTTCATCTCGTTGCCAGTTGCTGTTTACACCATATATGTTGAAGTGATGTAAACCTCGCTGCTCAATTTCTGATTGGATGTCTTTGTTAGTCAAGCGTCCAGCAGCAAGAAGTAAACATTTTTCTGTTTCACACTGAACAAACCGCAATGCTGGGTGAACACCACAAATGTGGTTCTAAGCCTGCTCTGGGGCAGGGTTTCATAACCCTGGGTAAAATGCGGTGTAAAAACCCCAGCAAATTACAAGTCTGAAACGTGGCTTTATCCGGAGTTAAACACAGTGTCAGAAGCCATTGACTTGATTAGGATTTTTTTTTGTAATAAATAAATGTTCTTCAATGTTCTGTTAAAAAAGAAACATCACAGACATCTTAGTTTTTCGGGGGGTGAGTAAATTACCTGCAAATTTTCATTTAGGAGTGAACTATCCAGCTAAATGTTGTGCTTAGTTTAGGATTGTCATCATTACTTTTGTAAATGTTTATAATATCATACCAAGGCATAAAGAAGTGCTCCCAGACATCCGTAGACAATCTGTAGAACAGAGGAGTAGAAAAAGATGCTGAAGAATCCAAACATGAGCAAGTCGACAGACAGTATGAGCAGAACGCCATTACAAATAGTGAAGTCCAAACGAGTCTGAAAAAGAAAAACACAACAAATCGGAATGAAATGACCCAAAAGATAATGAGCAGGCACATCATACAAGCGCTGGAAACTTCTTTAATGTGTTTAGAAGAGATTTAATCCGGAAGTTGCTGAGACTTATTTCAATATGCCGATGTTCTTCCAACTGAAGCAGAATATTGAGTAGTGGGCAGGGCTTTCTTTTTGCTAATCATTTCTTTGTATGGTAAGAGGAGCGTGGTTTAAATCTGACGTCACCAGAAGGACTGACATCTCTCCAAATGCAGAAGCAATATTTCAGAGTTTGATTGAAGATTACCAAAACAGAGCAGAGATGCCCAAACCAGGGCCCGCGGGCCAAAGTTGGCCCATGGTAACCTTTGATTTGTCCCGCCATCCCGTCTAAGAATGGATTAGAGATTGTCATTTCAAATTTAATGTACCCTTTTATTTGTTTGTTTTATTGTTAAGCTACAAAAGAAAGCTATCTGAAATGAAATGTTTCCATTTACATGGTGTAAATTTAATCATATTAAATTTAAAACGTACATACAACAGATGGAGGACAATGCAGAGACTTTGGTGAGTGAATCAAGTCAATGGCAGATTCTGCTTGACTAGTGTATTTAGCGTTGAACTCCACTGTTTTATAAATATGATTTGTTTGTTTTCATCGGAATAACTTTGAATCGTATTAACTTGCGCAGTTTAACTTTTTAAAGTAATTTCTATTTTTTTATTATGATAAAATAATATGAATTGGGGAAATACCCATGGCAACTTTAATGTGAAATAGTTTGGTAGAGTTACCTTCGGCTCACGGCTATCAATGATATTTGGTATTTGGCCCTTTATATGAAAAAGTCGTAACAGTGTGTGCTTGCAAAATAAACATTGGACATTTTGATTTCACATTTAAATTCAGCTGAGTTTATGTCAGATTTGTGGGAAATTGAACAAACCTGGGCAGAGAAGATGATGATGGTGAAAGAGATGACTAGAGTTGACCCTAAAGCGATGATCACAGCAGTTGTGTTGTGAAATGAGGCTACAGTTCCCACCATGTAGGACAAACTCAGCGTCACCAACGACTGCAGACAAAAACATAGACATTCGCATGAAAAAGAGTATAATTAAAGCATATTACATTACATTATGATTGCTAAGCTTACTGGAAAGTTGCTCCCTTCGTGGTTTTACTACAAATAAATAACATAGTGATTTAGTTAAGCCATTGTAAGCATAAATAATCATCGTTATATCATATAATCGTTGCTATATTAACCAGTATATTGGTAGTAAAACAGGAAGGAAATCAATCCACCTAAAATAAAATACAATAACATTTAAATCAAGGTTACGTTTTGTAAGAGCAGAAAAAAAAATCTATGGGCAAAAGTAAAAACAGATGAAACTACAAAACGTTTTCATCAAATTCAACACACTGAAAAATGACTTTTGCTGCTTGTTCAAAACACTTATTTAAAATCAGTTGAAACAGCAAAATTCATGTTTTTAGGGAAAACTTGTTTTATGAATAAATAAATAGTTTTATGTTCAATCCATTTAAATTTGTTAAAGTTAATTTAATCTAATAATGAATTTGTTATATAATTCATAATTTGTGTTGGGACAACATGAATGAGTTGTGTGAAACCTTGTGAACCTTTTTTACAGTGTATATGACAACTTGGCTATAACAATATATTTATTATTTCCAACTAACAATAAAAAAAATTACATGACAAATTTTAGCATGTATCAGCAGAAGTTTTAACATTACTTTTATGTTTTGTTTGATTTAAGAATTTTCACATTAAAATCTGTCATACGCAGGTTTGGGTCAAAAATCATCCAAATGTAATCACATGATCTACAATGAGTAATCCAGATTACATTGCCAACTATATATTCGTTTTTCTAAGGCTTAGTCCATTTATTCATCAGGGGTCACCAGAGTGGAATGAACTGCCAACTTAGCCAGCATATGTTTTACAGCGAATGCCCTTCCTACTCATTCCAACACTATGGCCATTTAGTTTATTCATTTCACCTATAGCATGTGTCTTTGGACTGTGAGGAAAACCCGAGCACCCGGAGGAAACAGACATGAACATGGGGAGAACATGCAAACTCCACACACAAATGCCAACTGACCTAGTCGGGACTCGAACCAGCAACTTTTTTTGCTAGTGTTAACCACTGAGCCACCGTGTGGCTTGCCAACTTTTTATTGTGATGATAATACCAATTATGAGTTCTCTTTAGTATTTAAGTATATTGTAAGCACTATTTGTTGTTTATTTGCATCTGATAGAGCATTTGGATTTAGAAACGGTGTGATGTCAGACTTAACAAGCGCAGCACTATGCTGTTTTTATATCTTTCTTACTCTAGAGTGTCTTTCTTGCCTGTTCAATTGGTAAGCTAGAGTACAATGATAAAGATAATGGACAGTTATAACCTCTTAAAGCGATGACTGGTGGACTGTTCAATGTACAATTATAGGCCACTGTACTTTATTCAGAGGAAGTACAGACTGTAAAAGTCCATTGCATTAAGTAAACAACCAAGTTACAAAATGCAACGGCTGACTCAAGAGGAGGAACCAACCTAGTTTATAGTGCAAAGGTTCAAGAGTAGAAAGTCCAAAGCTACAGCCAGTTTTGGTGTTTAATGGTCAAATAAACTATTAATTTAAAGAGGTTGATTATAAATAATATATCATGCATAGTTTCCCAGGGATGGGTTGTGGCTGGAAGGGCATCCGCTGCGTAAAAAAATATGCTGGATAAGTTGGCGGTTGATTCCGCTGTGGCGACCCCGGATTAATAAAGGGATTAAGCCGACAAGAAAATGAATAAATGAATATCATGCATAGAAATATTTTAGTAGTTTAAGAATATAGAGAAACTGATAGTCAATTCCGTATTCCAGTGCTCTTACTACTCTTCCAGTTCAAACGTAGAGTAATATATGGTTTTGAATTTTTTCACCTTTCGTTTGGTGTAATTTATTACTTTTTTTTTCTTTTTCTTTGGATTTATCTGTGGAAAGATTAAATAATAAATAAAATACACTGAAATACTAAAAGAAAATGAAATACTAATAAATAGTATTGAAAAAATATTGTGGTTAATTTTGATACTTATTACAACATGGTAGCTGCATTTGTGACCCTGAACCACAAAAGCAGTCATAAGTAACTTATTTTTTAAATAGTATTTTGACAGACACATCTATTCGAAATTAACTTGTAAAAATCACCCTTAAAGTCGTCCAAACTAAGCTCTTAGCAATGCATATTACTGATCAAAGCTTTAAATAAACCTTTGATATATTTACAACCTTTGATATATTTTCATCGGCAAGTAGGTGTATATTTACAACGAAAGTTAAGGTGAAAATTGACAGCAGGAACATCGACATCTTAGATATGCTGATGACACCACCCTACTGAGAAGATCTGGAGCAACTCATCCTGAAAGTGCAAGAAGAAAGTGAGAAGGTGGGGTTGCGCCTGAACATCAAGAAAACGAAAGTGATGACCTCAGAGAATGGAAGATGCAGCATAAAGATCCACTATGAAGAAATCCAGACAGTACGGGACTTTATATTCCTTGGTTCCAAGAGTGACTGAAATGGGGACATGACACCTGAAATCAAGAGACGGTTAACCTCTTGGACGGAATGCAATGATGAACATGAATGCCGTCTGCAAAAGTAAGGATATCAGCACTGCAACTAAAGCAAGTCCAGTCAATGCAACCGTCTTCCCCATAGTAACCTATGGCTGCAGGACCTTGATGATCAAGAAGACAGACAGAAGAAAGATCGACGGCTTCGAGTTGTGCTGCTGGAGGAGACTTTAGAAACAGAATCACTAACAAAGAGGGTGCATCAACCCAAAGACCTTGTTGGACGCCAAGATTACCAAACAGTTATTATCGCTTATTATTGGACTCAAAGAAGCTGTGATTAATAAAACTGTGTGGAGGGGAGTGATCCATAGAATGACCAAAAATCGCCCTTGATTGAACGGATAATTAAAAATGTATGGAACATGATCTTTACTTTATAATCTAATACATTTTTGGCATAACAGGAAAATCTATCGCTGTGCTCCATACAATGTATTTTTACCTATTGCCAAAATGTTGCCAAAAACTGTTTCTGTGATCCAGACAGGGTCACATTTTTATCAGAATTAATTTGATCAGTATCAATACCAACATACCATGACTTGAACACATTCATATTCTGATGTTAGTTCTTATTCTAAAAGTAAATTAACAAGCATGAAGACAGATTAAAACCCAAACACTCACCAGTCCCACCAGATTCCAGGGATGTTTGCGACTGAATGTGGTGGACACCGAGAGACACAAGGCCACCACCATAAACACAATGTACGAACTGAGGTAAATCCAGATGTTCTTCTGGACCGCTTCCTTGACTGTTTTTGAGAAGGTGAAGACGCAGACTACAGTGAACGTGACCAGTAGCTGAATAGTTACCACGCTGAACACCTGCAGGCAGGCAGAAAGAGATCGCAAGTGAGGATGAAACCCACAATTCAGAGCACTTAGAATATTTATAGATCATATGACAGAAACACTTACCTTTCTGATAAAGGCTTTCTGAACTGTATTATCGTCAAATGCGGACACAAACACCTGATCCACCACCGGTGGAAATGCAGCTGTGTAAAGTACAAAAAAACATCAAGTTGATGCATTTTCTTTTGTAATATTTCAAATTTGACTTGTTTGAGTTTGTCTTTATTAACACGGTAAAGTTTAATGGATCTTGCGCTCATTTTAAATCTGAAGAGTGCACTCAACTATTTAAAAAGTTAATTGTAGTTAACAGAAACTAGTTATGTGAACTGAAAATTGTATCGTATTAAAGGGACAGTTCACACAAAAAAGAAAATTCTGTCATCATTTACTCAGTTTCCACTTGTTCTAAGAGATATTATGTAGAAAGTCAGAAACCAGCAGCCATTGACTTCCATAGTATTGTTTGTTCCTACTATTAATGTTTGTTTCTACTATTATTTCAACATTTTTCAAAATATCTTGTTTGATGTTCAGTAGAAGAATGAAACTCATAAAAGTTTACAACCACTTGAGTTTGAGTAAATGGTTAGAAAATTTCGTTTTTGGGTAAACTATCGCTTTTAGTTTCACTTTGACTCAATAGTTCCCAGCATGCTTTTTGACATATTGTACAAGGAAATAAGGCAGTGAATATTTCTGTTTTTTTTGTTTTGTTTTTTTGCACAATATTATCTAAGGAACACATAAATTAATCTGTAATTTTGGACAATTTTGGGAAATAAACATTTCTGCTATGTTGAAATTGTGGGGTTACCACTGTAGTGAAGAGTAGAGAGTGTGTGTAAAATGTATTTAAAGGGATAGTTCACGTAAAATTAAAAAAGACCTAACCATTTACTCACATTAAGTAGTTTAAAACTGTTGAAGACAAAACACAATACTCTGAAAAATGCTGTAAAAAACAACCACAGGGCCATAAAACCCTCTAGTTTGAAAAATTTCAGGAAAGTGGGTCCAGCTTTGTTTAGGTGGGAGCGTCGAGTGGCGAAAGAGGAAAGGGTTTGCATGAAAAGGAAAGTTTCATATTGTGCACACGCTGATTTTCACAGAGGCAACATACAATATAAATACAGTCGCAGTGGAGATAGACAGTGAATGTGTTTACATGGACATCAGTAATCGAATTATTTGCCTTAATCTAAAATAAGACAATAATATGATTAAAGTGTTTACATGAGTGGCTTTATGAATGTTCCTTTAATGATCGTTTTACATGTTATATTACATAATACGTTTAACGTCCTTGCCTCATCACGCTATCCACATTTTGTCCAGAGTTTCATGTAGTTTCGGGTGTTTGCGACTGTAACTGCAGTTTGGCACTTTCACTTTCATTCAGGAACATTTCATGCATGCCCAAAAGACAAACAAAATATTGGATGCGAGTATGAACTTCTAGAAGTTTGAATGGAATTTGATATGGTTGTATGGGAGAAAAAAAAAACTGCATTTCGCAACGCAGGTGTCTGTGGTCCTTCACTGAATCAGTAGGTGCAGAGAATCGTGCCAAACCGCAGTGTGTGTATAGACTATCCTGTCACAAAATGTGGCCAAATTCATAAGTGGGGAAAATCATACATGACGGTAAGGAACAAAATAGAATGGAATTCGATTTTTAACATTCTTCAAAATATATTCTTTTTATGTTCAACAGAAGAAAGAAACTCCAGCTAGTTTGGAACAAGTGAAGGATTAGTAAATTATGACAGAATTAAAATTTTGGGTTGAACTATTCTTTTAAGACCAAGAATAACTAATTCATTAATTTTCCTTCGGCTTAGTCTCTATTTTCAGAACCGCTAATTATTCCAGCATATGTTTTATTGAGCGGATGCTCTTCCAGACGCAACACAGTACTGGGCAACCCACATACACACTCTTACACACACCAATTCCTACACTACGGTCAATTTATTTTATTCAGTTCACCTATACCGCATGTCTTTGGACTGAGGGGGAAAATGGAGCACCTGGAGGAAACCCAGGGAGAACATGCAAACTCCACACAGAAATGCTAACTGGCCCAGCTGGGATTCAAACCAGCGACCTTTTTGCTGTGAGGTGACAGTGCTAACCACTGAGCCACCGTGCCGCCCAACTGTAATCATGCAAGTATAAAAAAAAAAAGTATATTCAGATAGTGTTTGATAGTTACATTAACCATAGCTATGCGAACAGTGTGTTCATGAGAGATGTCTGTGCACCATCTTGTAAAATATATCAAATTAGGTTCTACTAACTTGAAAAATATTTTGAGTCAACTGAACTTACCAGGGCGGTTCGACCCCAGATTAGTAAAGGGACTAAACTGAAAAGTAAATGAATGAATGAACTTACTAGTTTCTGGGCTCGGCTCTTCTGTTTTGTTGAGTGCGGCTTCTTCTGGTGGCAGAACGGGTTCAATAAAGCCGACTGGTGGAGGAACAGGATGTTGGTAAACGATAGGGCCGATGGGATATGAAGGGGGCATATACGGAGGTGGGGGATACACTGGTGCTGTCTCTGCATGACTTGGGCCACTCTCAGTCACAGGTTTTTGGTTCTCTACATCCGCCATCCTGAGATCTGCTTCAGTAAGAATGCAATGTCAGAATTTTTAAAACATGTCAAAACAAAAGGAATTTTCCACTTTTGGGACAGAAGTGACTTCAATTTTGTGCAACCGTGGGAAAATGAAAGAAGCTGTCAGTGTACAGGAAATGGTTGTACGTGCAGTGTTTGTTCACTTTTGTGTGGTTTGTTGTCGCTTTGTTCGGTCTGCCAACAGTTTAGGATTAAAATAATTTCAAATGATCCTAATATATGGCTTATTTGTAAGATACAATGAAATGTTAAAGTGATAGTTCACCCAAAACTGAAAAGTCTGTCAGCATTTACTCACCTGTCACTTGTTCGAAACTATTATGTGTTTCTTTAACCTCTAACCACTGACTTCCATAATAAAAAACAAACACTATGGAGGTCAGTAATTAAAGGTTTTCGGCTTCTTCAAAGTATCTTCCTTTGTGTTCAATAGAAGAAAGAAAGTGAGTGAATAGTGAGTACATTTTAATTTTGGGCTGAACTATCATTTTAAATGATACTTAAAGTCATTTTAAGTCTTTTTAAATTTATTTAATTTTTTACAAATTTAATAAAACAAAAAACTATTTGCTGACAAATTGGTATCACCTTGTTGTTTGAAAGATAGTGGAACAATGTAAAGGTTTAAAAAATGACAAATAATCAGCATGTTTGTCTTTTAACATCATTTGTCTAAATTGTTTAAAAGATTTTGTGGTAAATAAACTATAGCGATTGAATGACATTTTAGAGAGCATCTTCTGTATGAATTATTGTTATGTTACAAAAAAAATCTAACTTACTAAATTTAAGCTTTATTACAGTCATACTAACAAATGGAGATTTAGACTACATCGCATTTTATTTAAACTCGAATAATCGAGTGACTAACAATACTGCTTAACAATACTAACAAGTTGATTAATGAGCCATTTGAGCCATTTAGTGCCAATTGAAATGTTAAAATCTGGCTTTTGTTCTTATTGTGGAAAGTGGTCATGTTTGTCAAAGTTATATTCAAAGTTAAAGAAAAAACACAGTAACAAACGAATCTCCAGTGAGAAACACAATGGTCTTGAGTGGTGTTACCCAGGAGAAAAGTAACACCAGTGACATTTTAATTGCTTTTGACAAAATGTCTGCTGAAAGGTATCATTAACAATTATGATATACCCACTAAATTAAGCACATTAATCTAATTATATTACTTTTTTGACAATTCCTTTACAATGAAGAAGACTGTAAAAAATGCAGAGCTCCACACAATTCATTAATGCTATCCCAACACAAATTGAAAGTTAACCTAAATTTAAGTGGACTGAACATGAAACAATTCAGTTGTCCCCAAAAATCTCAAGAATTGTGTTGTCTCAGCTTATTTTAATAAGTACTAAATTGAAAAGTTACTTAATTGAACAAGCAGCAAAATATAGGTCACACTAATGACACTTTAACTAAACGCTTCACATGATTCAGGAAATAGAAAGACGAAACTGTCAAAAGTTCTGTCAAATAATACATTTCTGTTCAACTGTAACACCAGTGACAACTCCAGCTAGGGGACAACTACTTTTATGATATATTTTTTCATATTTAATTAGTGTTTTCTCTTTAAATGTCATTTAAATTATATATTTAATTATACAAATCATTAATTTTTTTTTGTATTTTGAATGGTAGAAAAATCAGTTTTGGACCTCAACATATAGCACTTTCCTTCTGTACATAGGGATGAGCAGTTTAGTGGTGTTAAAACAGTCATTTAAAAAAATGACTGCCACATTGATGACTCAAAAGGGTGCGTAATTGTTCAAACAGCATATTGTATACCTTGTATACGTAACTGTTCAAACAACAGTTGTATACCTACAGATTTCATCAAGTAAAGTCTAGGGACAGAACATGCATGTCTATTATGACCCACATACATCATACATCAATGCAAATATTAATACATAGATACAAATACATAATGATTTTAATTCCATACTCTGATATTTTAATTGTTATCACTTTATTCCAAGAGTTCAGATTTATAGAATCAGTGTTGTTTCTGGTTTGTGTTTTTACGGACATTTAAATAATTAAAACATTTATTATTATATTAGAAAAGCTTTAAAATCAGTCTTACCTTCTCTTCTCAGTGTTGGTCTTGTTTGAGGTCCGAGCACTCAGAGCTCTGCTAGGTTTAGTTTCTCCACTCACCTTTGCTTCACACAGACTAAAGAGGGTTTCACATCCTTTGGTTACATCATTTACAAAAAACCCTTTGTGGAAAATCTGCTGTGACCAAACTCTGCTCGTGCACATCTCCAAATGACAATAATGTTTAGTGCAATCCACACGGCTTTATGTGTGTCGTCTTTTGTTCAATGTAATTTTAAATTGGTGCATTATAAACACATGCACAATTAAATCTCTTTGATAATCTTTGAAGCTACTGTATTATTTTAGATTGACACTAAAGTTGAAAAAATAGGCAAATTCCAAAAAATTCTAGCCGCTGCATGTTGAAGGATTTCAGATTTGCCCATTTATTAACTTTAAACTAATTTGCTGTGTTTATAAAACACATTATAAAACACATTATAAAAATCCACCAATGCACGTCTGTAGAAATAATGCAACATTTGATTTGACAGAAGTAACTTGCATGTAACTTAAGGATCATCGTGAAAATAAGGCGACTTTGTTTGTGAGGGTCTGAGCAGTTTCACAAATGCAACCACAGAATGCAAACGCAAGAAGAGCTGTTGAAATATAGGTTATACAAGATTTTGACACTTTATGGCAAAACCCTGAACTCATGCACAAGCACTTCCTTTTTAACAGAAATCAAAATGTTTACTATTGGGTGAAATGGAGTTCATTGTAGGATGAGTTCAGCCAAAAATGAAATTGTCAGAATGTCTTTGTATGTTGAATGGAGGAAATAAACAGTGAGATTGCTTGAGAAAGGTTTTGAGATGACATTTTATATACAAAAAAAGTACTACAATTAGAGCTGCACGATATTGGAAAAATCTGACATTGCAGAATTTTGTTTTGCTGCGATATATATATTGCAATATGAATAAAATTTCACCGGAAAGTTGAATAGCTCTATTTGGAAAGACTTTTTTTTTTTTTTTTATAACTATTTTTTAGGGTTTTCACCTTTATTAGATTGGACAGTAGAGAGAATTGACAGGAAAGCATGGGGAGCAGAGAGAGGGGAAGGATCGGCATAGGACCGCGAGGCGGAATTGAACTCGGGTTGCCGTGAGCACCGGAGTGCATGTGTCAACGCACTAACCACTACACCACTGGCGCCGACGAAAGACTTCATTTAGATCGACTGAGATGATAAAGTATAATTCTATGCAATGCATGTGCATTCATTTCAATCAATTACAAGCAAAAACAAATAATCAAACAGTGCTTCATGGCTTTCTGTCTAACAGTACAAATAGAAATTTTAGTACTTGAATCTAGGCATGGGACAATAACCGTTTTCAAGGTATATCGCGGTTTGGAAAAGTCAAGGTTTTCATACCGCCAAAATTTTCTGCTATACCGTTCCAAAGGTATGAGTAAGTTTTTTTTCTTTTCTTTTATTTTAGGTGTAAATTGGAAAGACATCTGTGTTTTTGATGCAAATGAAGACAGCAGAAGTCAATGATTCACTTGAATTATTTAGCCTGACATGTTTAATGCCCCAAAATATTTTAAATGTTTCTCAAAATAAAATATATTGTGTTAAAGTGGAAAAAGGATTTGTTTTTTAGTCAGACATTTAAAAAGAATATATTTTAGAGCAGTAATCACAGTAATGTCATACCGTGATATTCTTATCCAGGGTTATCAAACCGTCAAAATCTTATACCGGCCCAAGCCTACTTGAATCTTTAGTTAAGTACAGAACTTAAGTATATAAATTGAACAGTCAATTGTAAAATGACATGGTCATCACTGTAAAAAATATTAATAAAATGCAATATACTATTTATTAATCTATAATCGAATCCTGGAATGGGACTATTGCAGATATACACATTGCCATATCGATGCTCAAACGATATATTTGTTCGACTCGCACTACTTTTACTTTCTCAACAGATTCAAGTCAACCAAGGGCTATATTTAGCGATCAGTTTACTTAATAGTTGTAAAAATTTTCAACTGATCGATTTACAGAAAAAAACGACAACCCAAAGCACAACCACCATCACACTTAAGCATATTTATTGTAAAAAATACATATAAAAACAATTTATGGGACAATACAAAAGATTTAGGCATAGAAACAGCATCATGGACAAACAGAGGACAAAGCCATTTTGAAATGTTACACATATTTACACTTTAATAAATAAATACTCAATTGTTCTTTAGCAGAATGAAGGCAGATTGTCTGTTTGGGGATGTGAATATTTTCCAATCTTACTGACCTAAAGAACATTCCCAAATCGTTCCGATTTGTCCGACAACTGTCAACACACAGGATGAAGCGGGTAAAGACCCTTAGCACTGAATAATTACAGAACTTTCTCTGGTATTTATACTGTGTATGTATATAATATTAAAAACACCTTTGGAGTTAGCTAAGCCCCAGGTTAGTATAGTAAATATGAATATTGAGGTATGGCACCACATAAGTTAAAGGGCAAAAAGCTAACTTACAGAGCTTAAAAGATTGTCAAAATACTCTGACAATACCTCCCCCTCCAATCCACAAAACACTACACCAACACTAAACATAAACGTTACTGTAAAATGACCCTCGCCTCTTGGCATTTCTCATGTTTTTCAATGGGAAAGAACCGTTAGACTGACCTGTAATGAAAACACATTGCAATACTTCTCTCAAAATATGAATCCTTGAGCTAAGGCAAAAAAGGTAACAGACCAAGTGATCGTTACAAGACACGATAGAATGATGAACGCAATAACACACACCCACCATTTAAAAAAAAAAAGGCTCAAAATATTGAAAAAGCATCTCTGTGGAGGGCTGTCGGGGGAAAAAAAAAACCTTTCCAATGCACTTATTCCATTGTTCGTTCCAAGGGGGACGATGATGATGACGACATCGTCATAATTACCCATCAGCTGCTCTAAATATCCTTAGGCGAAGCATGTGCCATATGGCATTACTGCATCTGACACACATCTTAGCACCACAGATGGTCTCATTCAGAGCAGAGAAGGCCTGGAGTAGAGCGTAAAGTGATTTCTTACATCTGACATACACACACAAAAAATTCACTACGTGCCCTCCAAGAGTAGTAAATGCTGTCATCATCTGCATTTGAGTACACACACTTCACTGCAACCAAGAACACATCCATTAAGCTAACTAGTGGAAGTTTCACTCTGATCTGTCAACAATCTACAGTTGAGTTGAGTGATAGCAATCTGACCAAGAGGTTAAAAAGAGCTTGATGTGGTACTGAGAGTTTCGACTTGATGATGGATAAAATCATTACAAATCTACTACATCTGGATAGTTTTACTCTGCCTTTGAAATGTTCCTATAGCAACAACGACCAGAAAAAAAAAGAAAAAAAAAATCCCCAAAAAACAGTTTCATATCATTCGATATAGAAAACATCATGCCTCGTATGTAATCCTGTGCAATATTTACGCATGTACAACTCATCACGGATCAAGTAGTTCATTCAAACCAATGCAACCCCAGCAGGCTGCTCAAACCAAGCCCGGCATAAACGACAGATCGCCACGTTTCCATTTCCAAACCATCCCCGCAAGACGTTCCGTGTGTAACTTTTCGCTCCGTTTATGTTCGTCTTTTTAAGTTATGATCAGTTTCACTCTGAGGTTTGAAGTAAAGAGTTAAGAGAGGAAAGGCAAGCAGAGCAAACCCGCCATTCACGCAGATGTGTAGAGCAGAGAAAAGCCAAGTCTCAAGAGTCACGTCAGATTAAAGCCAGGCTCACTCCTGAGCGATTAGTCTGACCACAAGTGTTGATGCTTGTTTTTAGTTTGTGTTCCTTTGTGTCTCTTACAGTTCTCTCATCAGAAATTAAATGCTCCTGCCAGGGGGTATTGTCTCCTGAAATAATGATACAGAACAAAAATTAGACACGTGCTTTTTCTGTGACATTGAATCATTTTTAGAAACTTATGTCATTTGTTCTGTGAAATATAAGAACAGTGTACGGTGATTTCCATGGTGTTAAAAAGGTGTATCATAGACTCCAGTCATAAAAACAATTAGCTGCAAAATTTGGATGAATAAATCAAGTGCTTTATTGTACACCAGAGCAAATCTTGATGTAGACTCTTATCTCTGAATGTTAAGCTACAAAAAGACTACAAAACTACAAACTCCGCATCTCTGTTTGAAAAAAATGGTGTGGTTTCACTTTCGCACACGCCGAAGCACGATTGTGGCGTTTTCAGTGTCTGTCGTCTCACTGTACGAGGACACAAACACATGAACTTCACATGCGCTTTACCACTTTACGCCAGAAACTCAATTAAAAGTTTGGTTTAGCTAGAAGAAATTGTGACAGAAAAATATTATTATCGTAGAATAGATCTCCAAGTAGTATTAAAAATAAAAAACTTCGTTTTTCAGGAATAATAACTCTATTAGGGCTACACGATAATGGAAAAAACTTATATTGCAATATTTTATTTTTCTACGATATTGAGTATAATTTCAGCAGATGAAATGAATAGGTCTGCTTGGAAAGAGTTCATAGATTTATATACATTGGGATAATTTCGTAAGGCAGCTGCATAGATAATAAACCAATCACAAACATTGAGAAATGCAAAAGAGCAAATATATTGTACAAATTAAATACACACTGCTTTATGATTTTCTGTAACACAATACAGCAGTAATCAGGAAGACAAATATAATAATCAAATGTAAAATAATGATAGTCCTGTAACGCAAATACACTTAAAGCTAGAAACGCACTTTCTGAATGCTTTAAACTGACTTGAAATCCTCACACAGGCCCTAAAAACACACAAAATTGCTAACTTTGTGGATAAACATTGCAATGACAAATCATGAGTGTTTTGAAATGTGGTCTATTATAATACTGGTTCGACATTGGATGCACATATTGTAATATTGATGCTAAATCATGTTTTATTTGAACAGGAAAAAATCTAAATTTAAGAAAGAATAAAAATAGGACCTGATAGTTCACAGGGTTTCATGATTGTAATTATTTGGACATGCTTTATAATCAGAAAAATGCATTTTAAAACAAAAATTGATTTCATAAAGCCAAAAAGATGGAGCAAATCGTTCAATTTTCACTGTTGAATGAGCTTATATGCAATTTTGTTCTCCTATCAGGGGAAGTTGTATGGAAATCATGGGGGCTCGTATGGTTGCGTCTTGTACTGTGAACTTACGAGCCGAGCAGCTCTCCAACATTTTTAAACATGTCGCAAAAAATTTGTTTGAATTAGTGACGTGTGTGGTTGAACGAGCTGACCAGTTGATCTATCAGAAGTTGACCGATCAGGAACATAAACTCAAAGAGCAAGCGCTGGATGAGCTGTCACTCATGACAATTGTCAAAGATGATAGTTTATGAACAAGGCTTTATAAAATGGGTTAGAGCAGCACGACATTGAAATAATCTGACATTGCAATATTTTGTTTTTCTGCGATATACATTGTGATATGAATACAATTTCACCAGATGGCTTAGAAAGCTCCTTTTTTAAAGAAATCATTCATTCAAAGTGATTGGGGTGATTCTGTCAGGGTATAAATTATGTATAAAAATAATAAACAAATTAAAAGCAAAATAATTACAATAGAGCCATGAAAAAAAAGTGTTTTCCAGAGACTCAAACAGTATTCAGGTACAGAAATTTTTGTACAATAGCTTTGTCCAACTGACAAAGTTTTACTCTGTTATGGTCATACTTTGCAATGACTCCACAAATCTGATCAACTATAATCCCAACTCAACATTGTATATCCTGCAATATTACAATGGACTCCATGCACAGCTAGACTTTTAAAGCTGACAATAAACTTCCGGTGAAAGCTTAATGTGACTATTTTAAACTTCACAAGGCTATTTTTACAGTGTTGATGTTTTAATGTATTTACAATACATTTGAATAGACTTAAGCATTCATTTAGATGTTCAAGTGTAAAACGAGATGAAATACTGTTGTAACCGCTAGCGCCGTCTGTAGCAACAGGTTAGCGCAGAAATTCCATTGAAAATTCATTCATTCATTCATTCATTCTTTTTCTTTTCGGCTTAGTCCCTTTATTAATCTGGGGTCGCCACAGCGGAATGATCCGCCAACTTATCCAGCATATTTTTTACGCAGCGGATGCCCTTCCAGCCGCAACCCATCTCTGGGAAACATCCACACACACTCATTCACACTCATACACTACGGACAATTTAGCCTACCCAATTCACCTGTACCGCATGTCTTTGGACTTGTGGGGGAAACCGGAGCACCCGGAGGAAACCCACGCAACCACGGGGAGAACAAGCAAACTCCACACAGAAATGCCAACTGACCCAGTCGGGGCTCGAACCAGCGACCTTCTTGCTGTGAGGCGAACGTGCTACCCACTAGGCCACCGTGGCGCCCTCCATTGAAAATACTGTGGTAAAATAAACTCATATTTTAAAAACATGGCAGCTTCTTGTCTGATCTGAGTCCCACTTTAGATCTTATATCTAACAGGCAGTGAAGATCGCTGATTTTTAAAGAAATCAAATCTTAAACGTGACAATTTTATAATGGAAAGACAGGTCACCGGAAGCCGCTGGGCTGCCTGGCTGAAAATTAAAAGTCTGTGTGCATATAGCCCATTGTGGACACAGACATTGCGATATCGAAGCTGAAACGATATGTTGTGCAGCTCTAATATGGGTGATTCCTTAAACACTGCTGATTGGCTGCACTCAACAGAAATGTATGTGATTGAGCGCTTCACATGTAGGGCTTAGACAGAAAGTGCCGCTCAATTAACGCACCTTCATTTTAATGGCTGATTATAGCTTCGACAACCAGAGATCACACATAGTGCAGTGCACTAAGCTTGTGCACCGTGGTCATAGTTCAAAAATACCTGCACAACCAGAGTCCTGTGTGAAAGTGCCATACATACACAAATGCATCAAAAGCAGTCTAAGAACAGATGTATAGGAGCTTGACATGGCTTTCAAATGTTCCAGTGAATGCTTTCAGAGCTATAATCAACTACTGCTGAGCACTGACTGGCAGGATGTTGGTGTACGTCACTGCTCTTTCTGACGGCTACATCATGAGCGTCATTCATGGTCAAATGCTATCATTTATACCCAAATACCCAAAAAAATCATAATCACCATTATCAAAAAAAAATGACATTTTGACATGTCTCAGGGGTTTCTGTCCATACAATCAAATGGCCAATTTCAACTGTGTGGTACGGAACAGTTCGGGTCACATTTATCAGGCTTGTATTTCCACTGCCAAAAGAGTACCCTTTTGGTGGGTCTGGTGTACAACAGAAAGTTTCAGTCATCGTCATTCTCGCTCGAGGAAATGTTAAAGTAAAGCTGTAAGTAACGGGTCGTTCACATACGACATGATGCACTTCTATGAGCATTATTTGATTATAACTGCAGATCAATGATAGTTCAATAAAGCCTACTGTAACGTCTGCAATTATATAAAATAAATGCCATATATTTGAACGCATACAGACCCTTACACGCTCCGATTAATTACCAATTACAGAAAACCTACATGATGCGTACATTTAGTCCTTATTTAAAACAACACGCAACATATAGCCTACAGTCAGTGCAAACCTCTCATCTGTATCTTTAATCTTCAGCAGCACATGTAACCTCTTGTAAAAAAGTAATTCCGTCATTCAGAATATATAATCATCCAAAAGGTGATGATAAAAGTTAAACATGGCAGTTTGTTGATGTTTTAGGTTGCTGAAAGAATCCTTTGCTCCTTTGTTTTTTCCTACTTCTCCTTTGTTCTTTTGCGCTTCTCTCGCGCGTTTGTACATTTTTGAAAGGATCGCATGTCAGAAGTACTTTATTAATCACGTGCATTATGATTATCAGCTCAAGAAGATTGTTATTTCAAATATAGACGCGTGGTGAGGGATTGGAGCTCTCCGGAGAAAGTGAAACCACTAGTGCTTTAGACAGCTTCGTAAACAACAACAGGGCAACAGGTTTATCTTCTTGGCTTTGTGGCTGTTTGTCAAGATGACGACGAAGTTTATTTGAGCTCAGGTTAACCATGGCTCATTATTATATGTATATATTATAACGATGTAATGTCTCGGCTGTGTACTTAAAACTGGCACTTCCTTTGTTTTTAGTCTCCTGGCTTGTGCACGCACTAGTGACGTTCCTCTGTAAACCAACAGCGTTGAGCAGCATGTCTGGTACATTTTGGTACCCTTTTGTTGTGCCAGGTACCCTTTCGAAAGGGTACCAAAAAAGTGGTACAGTACGGTTCGCCTTTAGGTACCATTTGACAGCGGAAACGGCCATAAAAGCAAACCGTACCGTACTATTTAGTGGAAACGGGCCAAAAAAAAAGCTGCGGAGTAAAAAAAATAAAAAAATTATTCTCAAAATAGGATCTATTCTAATGATTCACCATTCTGAACACAAGGACCCACTGCTCCGCACATTTTGTATGTCTTTCTTATCTGATACACTCAGTTCAGATCATGAAGCTCTTTCCAAACAAACAACCAAAGATCTGACTCGTGTGCAATTAAAAAGGGAAAATAAACAAAAACTTGCAGATCAAAGAGTCCCAACAAATGGTGTTGAAAATTTAATGGCTTGAAACAAGATGACACTTGAATTATTATTTTTTTTTTTACTTAAAACATTTTATACATCATATCATAAATTTTTATCAATGCCATGTCACCAACAAAAGGCTATTTACATGGCAAAAACATTTCATTAATAAATATAGAACAAAAAAAAACAAATTCATGAATTATTTTAACGTTAATACATGATGAAAATTCTATTTTTCTGGCGAGACATTGCTAAACATCTCCTTGAGTGAATTCATTTCATAAAAGCATCATTAAAAGTGGGACAGTCCAACTTGAAACATTTAACAACCTGATTCAATGAATTGATGTATTTGAATGAACAAGCTCACCTGAGTCAAAGTGTCATTGCACGCGGTCACATGAATCAATCAAAAGGATGCTCAGGGCAGCAAGGCTTCACTTTACTCCATGTGTCAATGCAGCTGTTTAGAAAAATATCAGTGATTAGTCAATATATTCTTCAGAAAAATTCTCTTTACTTGACCTTTTTTTTTCTTTCATTTAATCAGTGTTTACCTCTTATGGTAAACACAAAGGCAGGCCAGTCGAGCGATGGTTTCTCCCTGTAGCAGATCTTCAAGACAGATTGAACACTCTCCACTGTCCTTAGCCAGCACATCCGCTGTTGGATAATAAGATGCAGTTGAATTCAGAACTAAGATGTAACAGAAGACAGACAATAATAAAAAAACAAATGGGATGCTTACTGTTATAAGGGAGAGGTGGAGAAGTCAGACAACTTAAAAGATGGTCCTCAATCCGCCCTCCAGGGAACGGCTTGGTGCAGAAGGGACAACGGATAGCTGGAAAAAAAAGGGGAAAAATATGATGTAGGTAATCTATTATTATAAACTAGAGATACAGTAAGAGCTTTGTAAGATACAGGAGTCACAATCATACACTCATGTGGCCCACTTTTCTGAACCCTCTGGCTGGACTATGCCCATCTGACCGATATAGTGGAAAAACAAAATACAGAGATCATCAGTAAACTGGGCTCACGTTTGGTCTTTGCATTTTAATCCATCATGGATCATCCTGTCAGGAATGTCTGAAATGCCTATAAACCCCAAAACCTAATTACACTACAAGCTCATTAGTCTCACGCAGAAACATTAATCTTTGTTAATCACCTTCCATGTTTTATATGCTATAAAAAAATGTAAACTCGCAAACTGGTCAATTCAGATTGCTAAAAGTAAAAATAAAAGTAAACCACTGTAACGTATAAAACAAACTTCCAAATAAAGCAACTAGATTGTGAAAATGATGATGTTTTTGCATGTGGAAAATAAAATGACATTAAAACTTGAAAGGCTAGTTCAGCCAAAAATTAAAATATACTCATTACTTAGTTGCCCTCAAGTGGTTCCAAACCTTTAGAAGTTTCTCTATTCTGTCGAGCACTAAAGAAGATATTTTGAAAAAAGCTAAATATCTGTAACCACTGACCTCCATATTATGGCAATCATGGATGACAGTGGTTACAGGTTTTCAACATTTTCCAAAATATTTTCTTTTGTGTTTGACACAAGAAAACAAAAACAGGGAGATTTAAATGACAGAATTTTAATTTTCGATGTGAACAACCCTTTTAGAACTATTTCTCCTTTTTAAAAGATGTAAACGCTGATTAAGTTTTCATCCCCTATTTTTGGTGAATGCAATAACGTTACTGGGATGAAATAAAAGTAAAAGGATGACAAAATAAACACTGAATAAACGTTACTTTGTAAAACATAAAAACGAATATAGCATTTAAACCCAAATATATAAACGGCGTTGAGTCAAACACATTGTTTTGTAAACACAACTGGCTTAAATGTCAAAACAAAGACCGAACGAGCAGTAACATTTCAAACAAACAAACAAACAAACAACACTTCAACTTACCACCATGCCGGTTGTTGACTCTGTAGAGGCCGATCCACGCCTCGGAGACTGGCCGTGCGTGAGTTCCTCTCACCCGGGCAGACCTGGCTGTGACTCCACTGGCGGAAGAATGGCGACCACCGGGCAAACGCTCGGAGAAAGTGCGCTGCGGTGCACGGCCTATTTCCTCCCCGCTCACAGGGCCTCCAGGACTGCCGTCTTCCTCGCGTTTCTCTTCAGCTCCGTTCTCGTCCGTCGGCGAGGCCTGGCTGCTCAAAGACGGGGACGTGTGGCGGTCGGCGGGGCTGCCGTCGCTGCTCGCCTGATGCCCGGTATCCGAGTCGCTGCCCTCTTCTGACCGGCTGCGGTTCGTCTCGGAGTCGTGGTCGAAACTCCCGGAGAACTCCACCATAAGGCTGGTGGGCCTGGTGCTCCGGATCCGTCGACAGGACTCCCTCTTAATGCCGTCTTTATCGAAAGGTGTGGAGGAAGCCTCCTCGTGTAAACGGCTGGATCTCGTCCCCATGTCCGCCCGCGCGCAGAGCTCTAATAGCGGTCGATCGATGACTGATCAGCTAGCCCGATAACTTCCGTCACAGAGCCCTTAGGCCGTACAACCATAAGCCACATTTATTTGAAAGTCATAAAGATGACACCGTGGATGCGCCGTGTTTTAATTTCTCTTTCAGTTATGACAACTTGCCTACCACATTTTCCTGGCAGTTTTGTCCTGTGGTCCCTGTTTAACGCACCATACCGGAAGCTGGCCTTTTTCCTTCTTGGTTTAACCGACAAAATTACGTCACGCCCTAAATTAACTTTTTATCCAATCACAGAGCAGGCGCATGAATGTTTGAAAAGTACCTGATTTTTCTAAATCTGCTTTTGACACGAGAGTTTACGGCAGCGTGAAGGTCAGAAACCGGTTAATTATAATAAAATGCAGCACGGAATGTGGAGTTTTGATGTTATATTTGGAGATTATAATGTTTTAGCCATATATGGGGATTTATATTTCATATTTGGGGATTCAGTTCTGAGTATAATTCCTTGTTTCTTCTTAGTTTAATGAATAGTTATAACAGTTAAAGTGTAGTGATTTGTATGTGTTTTTTATTACTTTAGTTTAAGGTTTATATATATTTAAATCTGCATCATAGTCAAAACATAAAATTAAATCTAGAAAGGGTATGTACCTTAACCCTGTACTGCACATTTTGTAATGGTACATGACAAAAATTGATTCCACTTAATTTTTTTGGTTCTTTTGGGAACATTTTATTGTTAAAAGTTGTTTTTGGTTTGACCCCCCACCTCCCCACCCCAACTCCAAAATATTTTTTGTTGCTTTAAGGCAACGTTATGGTACAAAATCACAGAGAAAATTCTTCACATATTATATATCAAATATCACGAGTCAGTAATCAGAGAGCAATAATAATTTACAAATCTCATTCAAACTAAAACAGAATTATTAAGGAAATAGTGAAGAACACATGATACATATTCAGTGCTCAACAAAACTGAGTTCACCCCATTTTAAAAATGAATATTTTTATCTAATTATCTGAGAATATTGGTCATATATTTTGGTGCATTTCAACAAAACAGATTTATTAAACTGATATATTTATTAAAATAATATTTTAATCACCAAACATCTTTAGAAATATAAGATAATACATTTTAATTAATGCAAAATATTGGAAAGAAATTACAAATTACAAAATTTCAACTAAATTTTATGATTGTTGTGTTTGTTTCTGTTGAATTTTGCTCTTTTTCATTTTTTGTTCAATGTTTTTCTCTAACATATCAATTTAGGTGTACTAATTTTGGACTGTTATTATAACTTGTTTTGTTAGATTAGCCCTATTATATTCATTTAAATGAGAGATGTTCGAGGGGTGTACTCGTATACGCTGAGCACTGTGTATGGTTTGTTACTTGTCTATATATTTGACCCCTATTTTGTGTGCTGCCTGCCGTAAACTGATCACTTATAAATGATAGTCAGTGCTACGTTTTGAACTTCTTAAGATATCTTTTACACTTCTGCTCAAACCTTGTTCTCCTCACTGTTACTGCAGTAAATCTCATAGTCCTCAGATGGGATTCGATTCAACTCTGGGATCCTGCTCCTTACTTCCATAAAACAAGCTTACATCCATTTTTCTGTCAAAATATGTTAGAAATCAAATTAAATGAAAAATAACACAATATGTAATAGACAAAAAGAATAATTGAATTTCTGAACATAGAAAATAAAAAAATCATAAAACCTGACTAAAGGCTACTCTACAACTTCACAAATGCACACATGTTTGTACAGTTTATGATACTTTAAAATTAGGTTAATTAAACAAATAATCTTAACTTCTTATCATACCATGTGCTCCTTTCTCCATGTGTCAGAAAATGAAGTTCCACCTTCAAACGGTGCTAGATAGTGACTCCCACACCTTATTGGATGTTTTATTGTTTTTTCTGACATTTTAACCGGTTGCAATCATTTTAAGAAATCTGTGCTTAGCACGAGCCTTAAGAAAACTTTCTGTTGCCTGAGGGCATCACAGTGCTGTAGAGGGTTAAATCTCACAGGGGTCACAATGGGCTATGCACAGCTAGTGTTTTTCAGCCAACGACAAACATCCGGTGAAAGGTTAATTTGACGTAAGGTTTTACAGCAACAATATTGTAATTCAATTCATTTAGTTGTTCAAATGTAAAACGACATGAAAGTGCCGTCAGGATCAGCAGGTGAGTGCAGAAACTATTGGGGTAAAATAAACTGTCATATTTTAAAAGACATGGCAGGGGAAAATGTAATTTAATGCAGTGCCTCATTAAGTCTGAGCAGTTCACCAGAAGCGCTGAGGCTGGCTGGCTGAAATTAAAGGTCCGTGTGCATAAACCCCATTGCTCTTGAGATATAGAGTTGTGAAATAAATCAAGAAATTGACCCCAAGTAGCAAACTTTTTTTTGCATTTGTTATTATTGGTGTTTTTTTTTTTTTTTGTGAAATGATTGTAAACGCCATCGCAGTTTATACAAAGTGACAGAAGATCGAACATTTTCACTTTTTTACACTTTAATGGGAAACGAAACAGTGAAATCTTTTCAATAGGCCTAAATTCACAACATTTTTATGCTAATCAATTTTTATTCATTCATTATTTTTCTTTTCGGCTTAGTCCCTTTATTAATCAGGGGTCCCCACAGTGGAATGAACCGCCAACTTATCCAGCACATGTTCTTATCCAGCACGTTCTTCCAGCCGCAACCCAGCACTGGGACCCATACACTCCCAATCAATTTAATATCACTTCTATTTTAAAAAGTAATTTATAGTTTTCTAAAATAATTGAGATGTCTAAAATGTTCATTATACTCAGGAAAACAATGTTACTCTTTACTGAAATTTAGTGGAACCAAAAATGGGGTTTTCTATGGCATCACTGAAAAATCAAACAAACAATCATACTCAAAAAAAAACACTTTTGAAACCTTTCATTTAAAGCATGTTATTGTTTGTGACATTTAATCTCATCAATTACTGATTAATCTGAATCTTTTCGGTCTCCCAATCCAAACAATACAAGGGTCATGTTTGCTTTTCAGCATCATGTGATTCCGTACTGACCCAAACTGTTCAAAAATCAAACATAAAAGCATTAAAAACAACACCCATGTACGCAGCTTTGAAAATGTCAGCTCCTCAAAAGATGCTTTTATTGGTGTGTGTCGGGGTCTCACTGGCGCATGATTTAATTACACCAGAACAGTTAAAGAACATTGAGGCAAGACTAAAAGCTACAGAGGAAACACTGGAAGAACTGAAGAGAGAGAATGAAGGTAAATATCTCAGACCAGTATTTATTAGAGATAAATGACTTCACCTTTACAGGACTGTTCTTGAATCATAACATAAAAATAAATGGTGATATTATAAAAATTCTGGATCTTTTTTTTAACAGCTTTAAGGATATTGACAAAAGTCTCAAGTGATAAGCTTGAATCTATCGAAGCAGAAAATAAAGGTAAATTAAAATATGACTTGTGTAAATATGACAAAAGAAAAACAGATCAACATTTTTTCTTCTCGCAGCCAAAAAGGTTGCCTTTTCAGCAGGACTTTTGGCATCCGGAACACAACAAATTGGACCCTTTGATACCCGAAAGACTCTGGTTTACCAAAAAATCTTCACTAATGCTGGAAATGGTTATGACTCCAGCACTGGTAACCTATGTCATTCATTCCTCTCTATTGCATCAACTGTAAAGTATGTTTTTAAATAACACAACTCTTAAATTATATCTCTTGCAGGTATTTTCACAGCACCAGTGAATGGGGTCTATTTCTTCAGGTTTTATGCTCATGCTCATCCTACTAATAAAATGGCCGTCAGTCTCCATAAAAACAATAAGATACAATGTTCAGTGTATTCTCTGAGACATGAGAGCAATGCTAACGGCAGCAACGGTGTCGTTCTCTCCCTGGACAGGGGCGATCAAGTGTTCACACAGCTGTGGGAGAACAGCTGGGTTTATGATGATGATCACAGCTACACCAGTTTCAGTGGCTTTCTGCTTTTCCAGTTGTAATTGTTCACAGAATCCAAAATTTACTAAGACGAAACAATATTTATGTTACTGTTTTCATAATGATGATATTTTGAGATATTTACCCCAATGGACACCCAACATTTGCTGTCTAGACATTTGCTTGTTCATCAAGTTTGTTTCTTCAGATGTGATGTGAATTCAGAAGATTATATGAATTTGTATTAAAAACATTACAAAATTTGCAAATACTAGCTCCCCAATGTGATATCATTTGTCTTAATTTCCATTCATAATAAGGAACCATATGGAATGAGATTAAGTATGTGACTCATGTTATTTTGTTATGATATAGAAGTCTATAATAGGCACGGGATAACCGTTTTCAAGGTATACCGCGGTTTGGAAAAGTCAAGGTTTTAAAAACGCCAAAATTTTCTGTAATACCGTTCCTAAGGTATGTGTAAGATTTTTTATTTACGATTTTTTTGTTTGTTGTTTTTTAGGACAACAGTATCTTCAGCAGAAAAGATCTCCAAAATGCCATTTTAGATGGTAAAGAAAGCAGTTTTTTTTTAAACAAATGAAGACAGCAGAAGTCAATGATTCATTTGAATTATTTAGCCTGACATGTTTACTGTCCCAAAATATATTAAATGTTTCTCAAAATAAAATATAATGTGTTTTTTTCTCCGATACTTAAAAAGAATACATTTTAGAGCAGTAATCACATCGTCAAACCGTTTAATTTTTTTATCCAAGGTTATCATACCGTCAGAATCTTATTCGGGTCCATGCCTAGTCTATAAAAAACTATACCATAAACACCAGTAAGTTAACAATACTCAATAAATGTAATAATTTGATTGGCTTCATTTTTGAAGTTACAGAACTTTAAACAAATGTTTTGAGTTTAAATATTTTGACTATATACTTTGATATAGTTTAGTTCCCCTGAAAATAAAAAGTCTGTCATCTTTTACCCACCATCAAGCTTTTTCAAACCCATAAGAAAAGTTAGATATTTTTAATCAGAGGCAAAATATTTCTGTTCATGTATTGAAAGTCTATTTAACCACATCTCCAACAATTCCAAACATTTGTAAAGGATTTTAAAATAAATAAATAAACACATTTTAATCAAGCTGTGTTTTTTAAATCTCATGAAGGGGCATAATCTATTTACATATGAAAAGATTTCTTTAAGCCTTTATTTACATGAATTGATAAAGTTTAGAAAAATCAAGTTTGAACACAGAAGCTCAAGTATACTTGCTTGATAAACAAGAACTAATGTGAAATCTTACAGATATCTTCATTTTAGGTTACAATTATGTACTATAGTCTTTTTCATCCATTCATTCATTTTCTTTTCGGCTTAGTCCCTTTATTAATCTGGGGTCGCCACAGCGGAATGAACCGCCAACTTATCCAGCATTTGTTTTACGCAGCGGATGCCCTTCCAGCTGCAACCCATCTCTGGGAAACATCTATACACACTCATTCACACTCATACACTACGGACAATTTAGCCTACCCAATTCACCTGTACCACATGTCTTTGGACATGTGGGGGAAACCGGAGCACCCGGAGGAAACCCATGCAACCACGGGGAGAACATGCAAACTTCACACAGAAATGCCAACTGACCCAGCCGAGGCGAACGTGCTACTCACTACGCCTCCGTGGCACCCACTAAAGTCTTACGACAAGGTAAATGACAGCAAAACGTTGATAGAACTTAAAAATAAGCGTCCAGAGATGCACTAATAAGTAAACTCAATATTTATTATTACCATCGCAACTTTAAAATTAGACATCCACATCACTTTGAACAATTAAGCAAAACTGAAACACTCAAAACAACAAACATTCTGCATGATGCCTTTCTACCTAATATTGTATTATTATTAAATAATTTACTTCATATTTTATGATATTAAGATCATCATTGAATCAGTTTTTATTTAATCATTGTAACAATAACATAATCTTTTTCACAGTTCACACACCACATGCCACTTTGAATTACAGTTGATGTCATTCCACACACCAGTGTTGTAAACAGCTGTACAATCCTCTGCCCCATTATAATCATTTGGCTCCTTTTCCTTCCAGTTGGTGAAAATCAGAGGCTGACCACTCAGATCCACAAAATGCCCTTCTTTCTTCGCGTCTGTGGCACCAACATGTACATAAGTAGACTCGAGAGCCTCTTGCAATGAAATAAGCACGTTATTCTCATCTTCACTTTTGGGCAGGACAATTTTAGCCCCGGCGTCAGAGCAGAACTTCTGTGCCGTTTCAAAATTTCCCACCAGTCCATCAGACACGTAATACTTCTGTCCCACTTTCTTGAACTTGCGAAATCCAAGGACTAAACATTAAAAAGAAAATATTTTACCAGCATTTTTTTATTTAAAAGAATTCTTACAATAATAATAAATAAATACAGTGCAAACACACAGTAGAAATACCTTTATCTATCACTGTGAGTCTGTCTGTAAGGTGTTTGACGTCAGATCGAAGCTGTGTTATTAATGCATTTTGAACATCAGTCCCTGTAAAAGCACAGCAGAGAGAAAATTACAGGCAGAAAGTGTGAAGCTAGTCACCATTATTTTGTACAGCGTTTAAGATATAACACCATATACAGTTGAAGGCAAAATTCTTAGCACTCCTCTGAAATCTTTATTCTTTTTCATATATTTTCAGAGTGATCTTTTAAAGGGGGGGCAACATGGAGGTTAAGTGGCTAACATGGTTGCCTCACTGAAAGAAGGCCCCTGGTTCAAGTCCTGGTGAAGTTTGCATGTTCTTCCCGTGGCTGTGTGGGTTTCGTCTGAGTGCTCCGGTTTCCCACACAGTCCAAAGATATGTGGTATGGGTGAACTGGGTAAAACTAAAATGACTATACTGTGTGAATGGGAGAGTGTGTGGGTCTTTCCCAGCACTGAGGGTTGCAGGAAGGACATCCGCCGGTAAAACATACCAAAGTAATTAATGGTTCATTCCTCTGTGGTGACTTCTGATGAACAGGGAATAAGCTGAAGGTAAGTGTGTGGTTGTTTAAAAGAACAAGGACATTTTCAAGATATTTCCAATTATATTTTCGTCGTCTGAAGGTTTAATTAACTTTTAGTTTGGCAGGAATAAAAGCAGTTTTCTCATTTTTAAAAAAACACATTAATTATTATTTAAAATTGAATTGATTAAATATTAATCAATATATTTAAAAGTTCAATCAATTTTAAAGGTCAATTTTATTAGTCCTCTTAAGAATTTATATGTTTTTCAATTGGCTACAGAACAACTATAATCGTCCAATGACTTGCTTAGTTAACCTAATTAACCTAGTTAAGACTTTAAAATGCACCTTAAGCTCATTACTAGTATCTTGCAAAATAACTAAATATTGTGTATTGTAAGGAAATTAGTTATTAAAATTATTATGTTAAAAAATGTGTTGAAAAAAAAATCTCAGTTAAACATTCATTTATTCATTTTCTTTTCTGCTTAGTCCCTTTATTATTTGTTATTATCTGGGGTCGCCACAGCAGAATGAACCACCAACTTATCCAGCATATGTTTTACGCAGCGGATGCCCTTCCAGCTGCAACCAATTACTGGGAAACACCCATACACTCTGACATTCACACCGACACATAAACTTCGGCCAATTTAGATTATTCAATTAACCAATAGTACATGTCTTTAGACTGTGGGGGAAACCGGAGCACCCAGAGGAAACCCACGCCAACATGGGGAGAATATGCAAACTCCACACAGAAATGACAACTGACCCGGGGCTCAAACAGTGACCTTCTTGCTGTGAATCAACAGTGCTACCCACTGCGCCACTGTGACACCCCTCAGTTAAACATTCATTTATTCATTTTCTTTTCGGCTTAGTCCCTTTATTAATCTGGGGTCGCCACAGCGGAATGAACCGCCAACTTATCCAGCATATGTTTTACGCAGTGGATCCCCTTCCAGCTGCAACCCATCGCTGGGAAACCAGAACACCCGGAGAAAACTCACGCAAACACGGGGAAAACATGCAAACTCTACACAGAAATGCCAACTGACCCAGCCGAGGCTCAAACCAGCGCTCAGTTGAACAGCATTTTAGAAATGTTTGAAGAAGAATTATAATTTCACAGGAGGGCTAATAAGTGACTTCATCTGTATATTAGGGCTGTCAAAATGGGGATTGTGTTCCAGCAGTCTAACAAGCTAAAATCCTTTAGGGAGCTGTTACAAGGTATTGTGTCATCTTTAATACAGCTAATTGACCTCTGCAGATTACGCTGCTAAGTCCTCGATAAACATTAAAATAGCATGATTACTGCAGAGTTGCTCGAAAACCCTCTTTCTCCCCCCCAGCTACACCTCTACACATCAAGTCAAAGTCAAAGTCAGCTTTATTGTCAAGTCAACCACATGTGCAGGACATACAGAGAATCAAAATTGTGTTACTTTCAGAGGTGTATATAACAGATCATATTAATTTTAAAAAGTTGCATTTTAAAAAGAAATTGCAATAAATACAATTACAATATATATAAATATAATAAATATATATTAATATATAAATATATATATAAAATATAAATTTGTAAACAATACAATTGCACTTAAGGGCATATGGCAAGTAATGCAAGTAGAGATCTAAATCAACTGCTTTAATTTTACCTGATAAGCCTGGAGCTCCTCTGTCTCCTTTATGTCCAGGAGCTCCTGGTGGTCCGATTTTTCCTGGGGGTCCCTGTGCACCAATTCCTACAGAGAGTTTATCTCATTATCTCTGATTTGTCATTGCCTTATAACGTTCCATCACTACACCAACTACTTTACACATAACAAAACAAAGAACAATAAACCTAGATCTCCCTTTTCTCCTTTCGGTCCAGGGAACCCATCTCTTCCATCTCTGCCAGGGCTGCCATTGTTTCCAGGTATGCCAGGAACACCAGGATAAGATGGACAGCTACTCTCAGACGCGCATAATATCACCCCAAACTCCATTATGAAAAGTACAGCACAGAGCTGATGCATTAACAGCGCCATCTGCTGCTCACTGTTGAAATAAGCAAACACAATTCATGTTGCCCCAAGTGGATGTTATAATGTTGTAATTAATGTTTATTTATTTCAAACATTAGAGTTGGTTCAGATTATAAAAATATATATTTTAAATGGTAAACAAAACTAAATTCAGAACAGATCCATGCAACTTGTGTCTCACAGTTTCTCTACATGTATAAATTATTCTGCCAAAATGCGGTCTGACAAGTGGACAACACAAATAACCGACATTTTCTTTAGACTTATTTACTGCATTAAAAAGGCGTAATATAAGAATCTTACCAACAGAACACTCCTAGTGATAAATATCAACAGTATGAAGACTCTTCACCGAATGCCTACGGCGGCCTTGTTAATTTACACTAAAACGTTTCAGTTTTAAAACGCTAAATCGTGTTACTCCTTCCGTCCACACGTAGTTTTCGACCCCCGTAAACGGAGGCGTAGCTGCCGAGATTCGCTCCCTGATTGGGAAATTGTTACTCAATACAAAGTACACAAAGTTTGGACTTTCTTGTTGTAAATTCAGACTTCCGACTAAGGAGTACGAAGGCGGTTAAATCTTCATTGTAGCCTATTTCTATCGTGTCACCTCAGCCTATACGCTGTTTCTCTGAAAGTGAAACACTATACGAAACCGTGATATAAATAAGTGCCTCTTTTAATTTTGATATTAATGATTTAAACATAAATTACATTTATTCTTTAAAAAGATGTTTCATCTAAGCCATTAATCTTAAAGTGGTTAAATAATCCAGAGAGGAGCTAGAAATACATTGTTACATTGAAACAGCAATGTTTCAGCCAATGCTAGCAAAAAATACAACAAGCCAGGTCAGAGAGTGGCGTTATCACTAATAAGTTATTGTCATTTGTGGTTTATATTTATTATAATTATGGTTGATTTCACTTCTCTCTAAAAGCTGCAGCCAGAAAAGAGGAGAAAACCAGATAAAAAACGAACATTGGAAGCTTTTCCTTCAAGCAGTATGTTGCTGTAACGTAGACACTGTAACCCCACCATTGAAACAATGTACAACGGCTCTTCAGCAACATCTGGGTTCTGCTGTGGGTGTGGATTCTTGCTCAGGTACTTCGGATGGTAAATACAAATCATTTTCATGTGCTAAAATGTTTTGTTTCAGCTAAATATTTCAAGCTTTTTTCTTTTTGATAGATTATATCATTGCTTGATTTTTCCCCCAAATAACTCAATTAACGTTTACAGACGTTCTTACCCTTGAAGCACAGCATTGATTCTGACTGCATTAGTGAAGCTCCTGATGCGGCTGGTGCTACGGTCAGTGTTACAGGTGCTCCTGATGGTGAAGTTAGCATTGTGTCTGACTGGAGCGCTGATGCCACTAAAGCACCAGTTTAATTCCTGTCTGACTGGAGTTTTGATGCCCTGTTTGTTTGTCTTTGCCTGTGCAAGTTTAAATTCTATTCTATATTTTGGTTTCCTATACAAACATATGCCTCTGTGAAACTGAAGGAAACGCAAAAAGGGTTACAACCATCCCCATTCGGATAAGGAATCTACGTTTTTATGCAACTTGAAAAATTCATGTCTATTCTAAAAGAAAAGAAAAACATTGAAGGTCAACAGTCAAAAGTTCAAAGCATTTTATGCAACTGGCCACAGGATCAAAGTTCAATGACAAAACAAAAACAAACTAAAACACTGCATATTTTTACTGCCGACCTGATTTCACCAAGTAGGACATGTTTGTGGATGAACATCTATGTTCATCCTGGAACAACATTCCAATCATCCAATCAAAATTAAGGGATCCGTTTACGTTAAGTTTAGGCTTACGGTTGGGTTTATGCACTTCTACATGATTGTTATCCAACTAATTTTCCCCTTTGATTTTGGGAATAATTTATAGTTGGGTTTATAGGGGTAGGGAATAGGTATAGATTACATTTTTGAAAAAAAAAATGATGTTCCAGGATCAACATAGATGTTAATTCAGGATCACATTGTACTTGGCAAACTCATGATGTGCTATTTTTACTGTTTTCAATTTCAGACTTAATTTATGTGTAATTATTGAAAAGCAGACACTGTAATTTGTAACCTAAAAATCAAGATTAATAGTATAAAAACTAATAAAAGATTAAAAAATTCCCTTTCAGAAGTTCTCAGTTGTTGCCCTTATGTAAATGCACTTAAGTGGTGGAATATTTTGATATTATTGGGTTAGTTTTGACAGGCCATTCCGCTAGATTTGTTAGGAAAAACTGGCAAACCCCTCCAGCACATGAAGTGCTTAAGCACTTGAGAGATGCACTGTAAACATTATGACTGACTGACTAACTGAATATATCTGAAATTTATTAAGTAAATTACTGGTCATGTATTTTGTGTATCTGGTATCCTATCTTTTTTATTATCATATCTCACATGCTTTACATCTTCAGAAATCACAATAAAATGTTGAGAAATCACAGGAAATGAATAAAACAAAAACAGAATTCAGTATTATCTTGAATTGTGCAGATTTTTTTAAACCACTTTTACACATCTTACTAACACATGAACACATTTAGTATATCTTCAAACTAATACAAAACAACAACATTCATTTACATTTTCTTTGGCTTAGTCCCATATTTATCAGGGGTCACCACAGTGGAATGAACCGCCGACTATATTTGTGTTAAGCAGCGGATGCCTTTCCAGCCACAACCCTGGGAATATTCACACTTATACACTATGGCCAATTTTAGTTCATCTAATTCACCTATAGCACATGTCTTTGGACTATGGGGGAAACCGGAGCACCTGGAGGAAACACAGGGTGAACATGCAAACTCCACACACAGAAATGCCAACTGGTTCCTTGTACCAGTGACCTTCTTGCTGTGAGGTGACAGTGCTTCCCACTGAGCCACCGTGCCACCCTACAACAACATTCATACATTCATTTTCTTTTCGGCTTAGTCCCTTTATTAATCTGGGGTCGCCACAGCAGAATGAACCGCCAACTTATCCAGCATATGTTTTACACAGCAGATACAGCATTTTTTCAAATTACACAGCAATTTAGCCTACCCAATTCACTTGTACTACATGTCTTTGGACTTGTGAGGGAAACCGGAGCACCCGGAGGAAACCCGCGCAACCACGGGGAGAACATGCGAACCCCACAGAAATGCAAACTGACCCAGCCGAGGCTCGAACCAGCGATCTTCTTGCTGTGAAGCGATCGGGCTACCCACTACGCCACTGTGACGCCCAACAACATTCAATATTTGTCTATATGTTAAGAACTGATTTTAAGGAGAATAAGAAGTGAATTCATAAGATTCATTATTTCATTTAAATGCCGATATTAAATCAGACGTAGAATATTTCTAGTATTTGACTCATGCCTAGATTTGGGATTAGACTGTTTGATACTTTGCTAAAGTAAGAAATAAAAGAAAACGGCTGTCGGATCACTGATCTTTATAATGCTAATTATAGTAAAAAAATAATAATAATTATCTCAGTCAGTTGGCATTTCTGTGTGGAGTTTGCATGTTCTCCCGTTCGCATTTCCCCCACAGTCCAAAGACATGGGTGAATTTAATAAACTAAATTGGCTGTAGTGTGGCTGGCGGTTTCTCAGTACTGGGTTGCAGCTGGAAGGGTGTCCACTGTGTAAAAACATACTGTATACTGGAATATTTGGTGGTTGTGTAAACCACTGATGAAAAAAGAAACTATGTCGAAGGAAAATGAATGAACGAATTAATAATAATATCTACTGTAGATCAGTGGTTCAGCTGTAGTTATGGAAAAGAAATAAATTCTCAGTTTCTCTGAATTTAATGGATTTATCAGGCAACATTTCTACAAAATTGCAAAAACTAAGCATTTTGGAGCAAATCACAGCTGATCAGAATTTTTTTTTTAAGGTTATTCAATCAAATATTTCATATTTCATATTTTACTGAAGTTAAAAATGTTAGAAAACATGACACCTTCTTGTTATTTTGTGCAAAAAAACAAAACAAAAACTGTATAGTGTGGTTTTCATTCTATTTGATCTCTATTTCGCATATGATGGTTTGCAGACCATCACAGCTGATATCATCCCATGAGCCTGAGTCTGTGATAGCACCGCAATCTTGAAGTCCCTTATAGTTATCAGGCTGACTAGGATGCCAGTTGGTAAATGTCAACTTCCTTCTGTCAGGGTCTACAAACTCTCCCTCTTTTTCTCTGTCTGTGATTCTAATAAAAGGCCTTTTAGTAAAAACACTGGATAGGCCTAATACTTTCAGTAATGCATTGTTTTCTTCATGAGTTCTTGGCAAAACTAAAGCTCCCCCATTGCTACGGCAGTACTGCATCCCCTTATCAAAAGACTCCTCGACGCCATCCGTAACGTAGTATTTCTGTCCAACTTTTTTGAACATTTTAAAATTCATAACCTTCTCAATAAGGGCAATCTTGTCACTCAGTTTCTGGAGCTCAGATTTCATTGAGTCAGACATGCTGTCCTGTCCAGGAATGCCTGAAATGTGGCAATGAAAAGGAAGAGAAGACATGAAGGTATGTTTTTTTCGAATTTGTATTAAATATAAATTATTTACAATTCAAAGAATATGATTATATCCACAACAAGGCTCATTTGAATGTTTATAATTTTTTATACCTGATGGTCCTCTTTCACCCTTTGCTCCAGCTGGTCCAGGTGGTCCTGCTTTACCCGGTGGCCCCTGCACATTCACTCCTGAGACAGTATAGTAGTACAAACAAAACACACTTTATTGCAGTCATTGGAACAGTGATTCACAGATTCACTCTCTCACACAAACCTTGCTCTCCCTTCTCTCCTCTGGGTCCAGTGGCCCCATCTCGTCCGTCTCTCCCGTCTCTGCCAGGCAGACCGTTGTGTCCAGGAGTTCCAGGAACTCCAGCATAAGCAGGACAGTTTAGGGTCTGAGGGTCAGCAGCTCTGGTCAGCAGCTGCAGAACAAGCTGAAGGAGCAGAAGAGCCCTGAGGAACAGCCTCAACAGCGCCATCTGCTGGGACACACCGGAAAACCTCATAGAACTTATCCACAAGCTGTATAAGATGACTATGTACTCGTTTGGTAAGTTTACTGAAGACAAATGTTTAGATGTAAGGTATACCACAAATAAATGTGTTAAACTTTTGGAAGACTAATTAGCGTGCATATTATTAGCATATATAAGCGGTTTAGTAGTATATTACAATGTTTACAGACAGTACTAATTACAGTCGTACTCTGCACGATCATCATGCCTTAAGATAACAACAACAACTTTGCCTGACTTACCATCAACATGCAGTAGGAGATTAATAAAGAAAAACTTATAATTAGTGAATATGTGTTCTTTAAAAATAATATTATCTAAATGTTTGCTCTATGGGAAAAATGGTACCGCTTCAGAAAGGTGTACCTGCCAATGAAGTAAACAGGATTTTTTTCCCCATACGGATAAAAAAAGATTGGCCAAATGACATTTTGAAACTAAATTACAATTAATTTATTATTTCTTGACTGATTGATTAAGACTGATCTAATTTTTGATTAATGAATTTAAAAAAAGTCCTTCATGTGGTCCATCTGGGTAAACATAATTCTTCTTTGCTGGATAAAAGTACGCAGTTCACCATTTCTTTTATTTTTAACTCTTTAATTTATTTACTTATATTTTAAGATAACATTCAGGTACTTACCAGTTTAATAAAAGAGCCAATGTGTAGCAAGTCTGCCTGGCGAGGAGTGTCGGCTGGTTTAAAGTCTGCTTGCTTGTTGTTGTGAATCTTGTGTTCTAAAAAAATCCCTCTTACTCTCAGGATATGCCACCCATACAATGGACAATGTGTTTTAAGGTGTGTTTGTTATGTTCACCCAATCTCCCATATTTTTACAACCTGGTTAACTGTTTATTATACCCTTAAGATCAAGTGCCAAAAGACTTTATACTTTTATACATGTACAAGTTGCTTTGTACTTGTACATGTGTAATGACAATAAAGTTGAATCTAACCTAATCTAATCTTATTTAGGTGCATATTTCAATCAATCATAAACGGCACACATTGTTGTTTGCATAACATTTTTTTGCATTTATTTTTTTGTATTGAATATTAAATGTAACATTTTACATACTGTAGAACATTGTTTCTAAATCAAATCTAAATTTTTTAAAGCATAGTATCTCATAGCTTGTTTTAAAAACCTTAATACTTAATTTCTGGATTCTCATTTTGTGCAAATATGGTGGAGTTTCTACTTGATCTACTTGTCTATTTCACATATAATAGGACGTATATCACTACAATTTCCATCATCCCAAGTGTCAGAGAGCTTGGTTTTCTATAGAACTTGTTGGCACAACCAATGTTCCACCAGAGCTTTTGCAGAGTTTTATGCCATTATCAAAAGTTCCCAAAGTACGATCAGTGATGTAATATTTCTGTCCAACTTTCCTAAAGTTGCTGAAACTCACAGCCTTCTCAATCGTGGCAAACTTGGCTTTAAGACTCTGGATCCCAGATTTCAGGGACTCAGTAACACTTTCACTTCCAGGAGACCCTGAATGAAGAGTAATTATGTTATATTGGTTGTAAACACATTTAATGCTCATGCACATGTTTTATATGCTGAAGTCCCCAAATTTACACTTGAGGAATTTTGGTAATACTTTACTTTGAGGACAAGTTCTCAATATTAAATAATAGCTTATTAGCAGAATATTACAAAAAAACATAACAGCACCTTAATAATTATTAATAGGCAGCAAACTGGATGTTTACTTAAGTTAGTTAATAGTCTGAATAAGTGCCCAAAATGAAGTGTGAACAGAATTTTATGCTACAATAACAAATAATACCTGGTGGACCCCTTTCACCCTGGGCTCCATCTGGTCCAGGTGGTCCTGCTTTACCAGGAGGTCCCTGCACACTCACTCCTAAAAGCAGAGAGCAAAAATGTCATGTATTAAGGAAGAACTGCAATGAACAACAAGCCCGGTTTTCCTCGTTTCACTGATTTTTTCAATCCCATACACAAACCTGGCTCTCCCTTCTCTCCTTTGGGTCCAGTGGCTCCATCTCTTCCATCTCTCCCATCTCTGCCAGGCAGACCGTTGTGTCCAGGAGTGCCAGGAAAATAATATTATCTAAATGTTTGCTCTATGGGAAAAATGGTACCGCTTCAGAAAGGTGTACCTGCCAATGGAGTAAACAGGATTTTTTTCCCATACGGATAAAAAAAGATTGGCCAAATGACATTTTGAAACTAAATTACAATTCATTTATTATTTCTTGACTGATTGATTAAGACTGATCTAATTTTTGATTAATGAATTTATAAAAGTTCTTCATGTGGTCCATCTGGGTAAGCATAATTCTTCTTTGCTGGATAAAAGTATGCAGTTCACCATTTCTTTTATTTTTAACTCTTTAATTTATTTACTGATATTTTAAGATAACATTCAGGTACTTACCAGTTTAATAAAAGAGCCAATGTGTAGCAAGTCTGCCTGGCGAGGAGTGTCGGCTGGTTTAAAGTCTGCTTGCTTGTTGTTGTGAATCTTGTGTTCTAAAAAATCCCTCTTCCTCTCAGGATATGCCACCCATACAATGCACAATGTGTTTTAAGGTGTGTTTGTTTTGTTCACCCAATCTCCCATATTTTTACAACCTGGTTAACTGTTTATTATACCTTAAAGATCACGTACCAAAAGACTTAATTTGGGTGCATATTTCAATCAATCATGAACGGCACACATTGTTGTTTGCATAACATTTTTTGCATTTATTTTTTTGTATTGAATATTAAATGTAACATTTTACATACTGTAGAACATTGTTTCAAAATCTAATCTAATTTTTTAAAGCATAGTATCTCATAGCTTGTTTAAAAAACCTTAATACTGAATTTCTGCATTCTTATTTGGTGCAAATATGGTAGAGTTTCTACTTGATGTCTATTTCACATATAATAGGCCGTATATCCCCACAATTTCCATCATCCCAAGTGCCAGAGACATCTATTACAGCACAGTCTTGTGCTCCCTGATAATCATCAGGCTGCCTAGAACCCCAGTTGGTAAAAGTAAGCTGCTTCCCCTCAATGTCTACAAACTGTCCCTCCGTTTCTCTGTCTGTGACTCCAATATACGGCTTCTCATTAATTAAACCACTGGATGCTGACAACCTGACTAAAGCTTGATTTTCTGTAGAACTTGTTGGCACAACCAATGTTCCACCAGAGCTTTTGCAGAGTTTTATGCCATTATCAAACGTTCCATAAACACGATCAGTGATGTAATATTTCTGTCCAACTTTCCTGAAGTTGCTGAAACTCGCAGCCTTCTCAATCATGGCAAACTTGGCTTTAAGACTCTGCATCTCAGATTTCAGGGACTCAATAACACTTTCACTTCCAGGAGACCCTGAATGAAGAGTAATTATGTTTTATTGGTTGTAAACACATTTAATGCTCATGCACATGTTTCATATGCTGAAGTCCCCAAATTTACACTTGAGGAATTTTGGTAATACTTTACTTTGAGGACAAGTTCTCAATATTAAATAATAGCTTATTAGCAGAGTATTACAAAAAAACATAACAGCACCTTAATAATTATTAATAGACAGCAAACTGGATGTTTACTTAAGTTAGTTAATAGTCTGAATAAGTGCCCAAAATGAAGTGTAAACAGAATTTTATGCTACAATAACAAATAATACCTGGTGGACCCCTTTCACCCTGGGCTCCATCTGGTCCAGGTGGTCCTGCTTTACCAGGAGGTCCCTGCACACTCACTCCTAAAAGCAGAGAGCAAAAATGTCATGTATTAAGGAAGAACTGCAATGAACAACAAGCCCGGTTTCCCTCGTTTCACTGATTTTATCAATCCCACACACAAACCTGGCTCTCCCTTCTCTCCGTTGGGTCCAGTGGCTCCATCTCTTCCATCTCTCCCATCTCTGCCAGGCAGACCGTTGTGTCCAGGAGTGCCAGGAACTCCAGCATAAGCAGGACAGTTTAGGGTCTGAGGGTCAGCAGCTCCAGACAGGATCTGCAGAACAAGCTGAAGGAGCAGAAGATCCCTGAGGAACAGCTTCAACAGCGCCATCTGGATGGATGTGCACACAGGAGTGATGGGGACAAGAATGAGTGTTTTCATCAACTTTGATGAAATGTTTGATCCACTTCAAATATTTAGCCTACTACTGTACACTATATGTTTTTCAGTTCCATAGACGTTCACTAGAGATTATTATTTTCTATTCTAAACTCTATTAGCCTACAGTACAAACAACAATATTACACATAAAAATGTTCACACATTAATACAAAAAGATGTGCGTGCATACCGATTCAATGGAGGGTCCTTTGTGAAAGCTACAAAACTAAAATCACCGATGTGACTTGAAAATTAAGAGTTTTCTTGCTGTATATCTGAGACGCCACGCCCCAAGCATTTATTCGAGTCATTACGGTAACTGTAGTTATGACCATATGACAGGTAAGGAAGTTGAGTTTCAACAGTGATACACTGTCCGCAGTTCACCGGTTCACTTCATTGTACACTAATACATGGTCACAAAGCATTAAAGGTGAGTTTTTATCTTTATTCTTAAGTCACATCGTAATAGTTGTTTACAGTAGGCTGTAACACTGCAACGTTAATGTCAGTAATTTCTGCATATAAGACCTGCGTCAGGCAGACTGTTTATGTTTATAAATCTGTCGTCTGTCAGATTTTACGATCATGCTGTGTTGAAGAAGTTAATTTCTTTGCACGTAAATGTTTCTCACATTAAATGAGGGCGTCTTATGGGGCAATATGGAACTGACATTGCGAAGACAGATATTGTATATTGTTCTTCATTTATTACTAGATAAGACAGAGGACTTTGTCCGCCATTCAGGCAGTCAACTGTCCTACAGGCAGTACTTTAGAGAATATACAGTCTGAATGCAGCCTAACGTTAGGTTAAGGGCGTCACAGCCTTTATTCATACCTCGGTGAAAAGGCAGGAATTGTTGGAGGTAGTTTGATTGTCCTGCTGTGTCTACAGTACATTTGTTGTTTGCATAAGACACACCTAGAGTAGGCTTGCCAGTGCCATTGATTCTGAACTGTCACCATCTTTAGACAGAAAATCTCCTTCAGCTTATGCTGTCAATGTTGATGGAATTATATTTGTTTTTCTAGTGTGACTTTACTGTATGTAGGCTATGACAGGTTTGACAAATTGTTCTGGCAGTTGCGATACATACAGTACATGAGCGTAACTCAGTATCAGTGCTGGATACTTGTAATGTGGAATATGTTTATGTTTATGTCACATGACGTTTAGGTAAACAGTAATACATGTAATCTTTTTAAGAGTTTTATTTTGATAGAATAATTTATTTGAAATGTATGGAACAAGCAGAAGGAATGAGGAGTGAGTGATTTAATTAGTTTTAATCTTATCAACTCACAAACCTCTGCCGTTCCTTCTCAAACAATGTTGGGTAAGATTGTAAGGTACTTAAAAAAAGTAAATAATTCCATCATTGAAATTGTATTTAGATTAGTTTTCTAATTACTTTGTCTAAAATGTCGCTTAATTACTCAATACGTAATTGTATATATTTTCTAGATTCAATACTAATTATAATGCACATTATACAGAATATCTAGTGATCCAATTTTTAGGGAGGGAAAGTGGCCTAATTACAGTTGATCAGCTATTCATAGACAATAATTTTGCATCTTTTACTCAACTTTAGGAAAAATTTGACCTACCCAATTCTCATTTATTTAGATACTTTCAGTCGCGTAACTTTATCTATAAGCAGTTTTCTAATTTTCTAATTTATAATATAATAAAGGTATACTTGATGACATACTCAACCTTCATACCTTTTCAAAAGGGGTTATTTCCAAAATTTTTATTATTATTAACACAATACAGTCAACCCTCAACACATGTACTAAGGGCTATTAGGGAGGAGGAACTGAATTTAACAATTCAAGAAAATATTTGGGATCTTATTCTTGCACGAACACATTCATCATCAGTAAACGCTAGGCATACTATCATTCAATTCAAGGTCATGCACAGAATACACTGGTCTAGAACTAAACTGAACTAAACTGAACAAAATGTTCACTGATTTTAACCCAGCTCGCGGCACAAGCAAACCAGCAACACTATCACATACTTTCAGGTCTTGTTTGAAACTGTCTGATTTTTGGGGGAAAGTCTTCAGTTGTTTTTCTGCATTTTTTCATTGTCAATAGACCCAAACCCCTTAACAGCACCGTTTGGAATCCGGCCAGAATGTGTTCTATTAAATTCATTACAGGCCGATAATGTAGCGTTTGCTACTTTACTGGCTAGATGGCTTATCTTTATGAATTGGAAGTCAGCAGCTCCTCCTTCTTATTGGCAATGGGTTTTTGATTTTCTACATGCTCTAAGAATGGAAAAGATTTGGTTCACAATAAAACAAACGCCAGAACAGTTCTGGAGCCCTTTTAATTTTTTTTAAGGAGACACCTATATCTTAATCGCCTTTTTCCCCTTTCTTTTCTTTTTGTATGTATGCATGTATGCATGTATGTATGTATGTATGTATGTATGTATGTATGTATGTATGTATGT
>CAIGQQ010034181.1:2587357-2626852 GCA_903798035.1 Danio albolineatus | reverse complement strand
TGTATGTATGTATGTATGTATGTATGTATGTATGTATGTATGTATGTATGCATGCATGCATGCATGCATGCATGTATGTCTCTATATATGTATTTAATGATTTGTTTATTCTTTTATTCTTTTATTTATTCTTTTATTTGTTTTTTATTATTCCTATTTTTGATGGTATCTTATGTGTGTATATTTTTGTGTCTATATGTGGTATTTCACCTTTTATATATACTTACATTTATATTCTTATTTAGTGTAGAATTATGTTTTCCTGGTTCCTGTTTTTTAAATATGTGTATATATATATATATATATATTTGAGTGAGACAGCACCTTTTAGCTTTATTAAAAATTAACCAAAGGAATGTTAAACATGTGTATCAAAACACGAAATCTGTTAAAGTACTAATAAAACCATATTTTATACTGAAAGTGTGACATATTGACATTAAAATGCATTGTTTCTTAAATAATAATTGTAATCATCTGACAAATTTAACCTTCTTTCGTTCAAAATTCAAGTTATTCTGCAAATATATTTGTACAACCAAAATACTATTACTCTAAATAAAAGAGTTACTTTAAATAAATAAAAAAACTTTACTTTTTCAGTGTACAAGTAATTTAATTACAATTACAAAGTAATCACAACCAACTTTGTTCAAAAACAACCAGTTTGACACTTGATGTTTAATGTAGTTAGCTGGACATTTTATTTTTCACAAAAGTTATTTCGAACATTAAAGCAAACCCTTTATTTATGTCTATGTAAATAAATGTACTTAATTTCACTTTGAAACACACATTCCTACTCCATGTTTCTGCTTTCCTCAGCGAAGCAGTCATGAAGGCTCCGGCTCTCCTTCAGTCAGATCTGAAGGTAAATACGGACATCAGACTACAGCAAATCTGTCACAGTCCCAGGCTGGAAAACCGCATTTTGGCTCAAGCAGCCTCAGCATTGTCTCCCCATCAGTATGCAGCTCCAACCTGGGCCAGTCAGACCTGCATCTCCTCAGCATGTCCAGCACTCCAGCCAACCAGCCTGTCCTCCACCAGGTCCTCCTCGTCCCTTCTGTCATCCACAACAACAACCTCCATCTCCTCTGGTTCGTCCTTGTTGAGCACCAGAAACACCCTCCTGATGGAGCCTCAACTCCACCTTCCCGTCTCGTCTTTTCTGACCTCCACCTGCTCCCAGAATCCTTTACTCTCTTGCTCTAAAATGTCCACAGCCAGCATCATCCCAAATATCTGCTCCTATCAGTCAGCTTCAGTGGAGGATAAAGTGAGCTCACATGAAAGGAGAGAAGAGGAAGTCATGCTTATATCTCCCGAAGGCCTGCTGGGAAATAGAGGGGAGCCCAAACAGGTACAAAGTCATTTCTTTCATAAAGAATTCTAGTCTTGATTTTTAGGAAGAGTTTTTAACAAAAAAGAAATCTAAAATAGTAATGATAATATACAAACATGGAATATGTACATATAATACAACTATGATGTATAAATAGCAAGTTATGTGAATCTTCTTATGTTGTAATTTAGCAGGATGCCTTCAGGATGTCTTCGCAGCAAAGCTTGGATGAGGATGACCAGATGCTGTCATCTGAAGTGGCTGTTTTGGATATGGATGTAGATGGAGAGGCAGAGCAGACTGTGACCCTTCGTGAGGAGTTTGGTGATCTTGAAGTAAGCAAAGAGGAGAAACTTGCAGAACTGAGGGACCGAAAGGTGAGCTAAATGAACACATAATTTTTTTTTTAGCTTTATTTGTGTGTATGATTTGGCAATTACACATTCAGCACAAGTTTGCATGTTAAATCATAAGTGTTGTTCACAAGAATGTTAAAATGTAGAAAGATGTTGACATTGTGTATATATAGTACCAATTATGATTGAGTACACCCCTCACAGATCTCTTTTAAATTAATATATTTTTACACGATCCTATACAATAAGATGTTTATGGATATACTTTAGATCAGTGGTTCTCAACTGGTTTGGCCATGGGACCCACATTTTCACATGGTCATCAAGCCGCGACCCAAATTTTTAGGAACTATATTATAATTTTAGGAATTGTAATGAATTAATTTGTATTTATTTTATAACATACATAAGTAGTGACAGATAAATCATAAGAAAATCACCAAGACTTACATATAAACAATTTTTAATTGATGTCATTGGATAAAATGTATCAAATTATACAAATATTACAAAGTACAATTGTGCATTTCAAAATAAAAGTCCGGTATAAGCAAAATAAGTTAAAAATGAATGTTTTACACACACTCCGCGACTTACTAAAAATGTTCCCGCGACCCACTTTTGGGTCGCGAACCACCAGTTGAGAAACACTGCTTTAGATCAGGGGTCACCAATCCTATGTCCACCAATGTCCCTGCAGGGTTTAGCTCCAACTTCCCTCAACACACCAGCCTGCATATTTCAAGTATACCTAGTAAGACCTTAATTAGCTTGTTTAGGTGTGTTTGATTAGGGTTGGAGCTAAAATCTGCAGGACACTGGCCCTCCAGGAACAAGTTTGGTGACCCCTGCTTTAGATTATTCAATAATAAAAAGCCAAATCTGGAACAAATTTAGCAAAATAACTTTAAAATTGGTACACCCCAATGAATATTTTAGGGAACTTATTAAATACAATTTTAATAAAGAGAAAAAAATCAAGAGAATCATAAAAACACCTCATTTGAATTGAAACGTATTACCTAAAGATGTTAGGTAATCACACTCATTTTAATAAATATAGCTGTTTAATAAAACTGTTTTGTTTAAATGCACTAATATATAATGTTATACATTTATTTTTAAAAATGGTACTTTTTCGTTTTTTCCTTACCCCAAAACAGAAAATGTCATTCTATGGGAACTCAAATTGTTGGAGGCATTGCTGTTCACAGGACGCTAATCATTTTCACATATTTTGGGGATGTCCTAATATTAGAAGTTTTTGGAAAGGGATACATAGCATTTTAGAAAATATTTTAAATATTTCAATTGATTTGAGCTTTGAGGTACTTTACTTGGGTATGCTGTCAATGGATTCCTTGGAAAGAAAAAACAAATACATGTATAGAGTCATCTTTGCTTCAAGTAAAAAAGCCATTACTAAACCTAATCCACCACAAATGCAAGATTTGATTGAATTTTTGCAAAATATATTAATTATGGCGAAAATCACATATAGTGTGCACAATCAAATAGATATATTTGTTGACTTATGGTTTAAATGGATTGAGTACATTACTCCCACTCAACCTAATGTTTTTCTTCTATAGAATTTAAAGATTTAGTTTTACTGGTAATATTGTTTTCACCCCCCCCCCCCTTTTTTTTAAATCTTTTATTCTGTCTTTTTTCTGTATATAGTTTTGATAAGGATGATGTAAAATAAGGTAAAGGGATATGTTCGGTCCCTGTTATGAAGAAATTTGTTTTCTTTTTGTTCCCTGATTGGGGAATTTAAACTGTAAAAGCTGTAAAAGTGATGTATGTTTTCTGATGCTATGAATTGTATCTCTGCAATAAAAATTTAAATAAAAAAAAATATTAAAAAATGGTACTTTTTAATGCTGAGCACTATAGTAACTGTAATGAATTATTTCATTGTAAATTGTCAATGTTTTATATAAGAATTATTTGAGTCATATTAAAATGAAATATAACTTTTTAAAACCAATTATATGATGCACTAATTAAACTTTTACTTACTGTATAATAATAATTAATAATAATAATAATAATAATAAACAACTATTATTCTGCCTGATAATGGATGTTCTTTCTTTAAATCCTTCAGAACAACCTGTTGAATATGGTGTGCTGCTCGCTGATTCAGAAGGGCTGTGCCCCGGGCCAGAAGGACTGGGATAACAAGAAGAGTGTGTGGAGCATTATTAAGAAACTGGCTGCAGAGATTACCACAGAAGACCCTGAGTTTGTGCTCAAGGTTTGTGCTTTTGTGTGTGTGTGTGAGTGCATGTGCATTGCGATTTCAGTTGTTGATGCTGATGGTTTTATATTTGCATTGGTTTTAGGTTGCAGTTTACACTAGGCAGGAACTCAACATTCGTATCACAGCCAACTACCTGCTGGCATTGGCGGCTCATTTGCCTGAGTCTAAACAACACCTGAGAAGGTATTTTTGTCCTGCTGTGCAGCTGCCGTCTGATTGGCTGGAGGTGGCAAGGGTCTATAGCATGGTAAGCCTGTCATATATTAGGATATTTACATGGTAATTTAAAGAATCTTAGCACTGTAGAATTACCAATAAGGTCTTTACATTGCTCTTGTGGTTAATTTCAGTGTTGCTTTGCTTTTTCCCTGCTCTTTCAGTGTTTCAGTAAATCTTTACCCTCTTGCCTGAAAAAGGCTCTTGTGGATAAATTTAAGCAGTTCAGCGAATATCAACTGGCTAAATACAATACACGAAAGCATCGCTGCAAACACAACAAAAACCAAAAGAAAGGAAAGGTAATGTCAGAAACTCCTAATATTTAATATTATAGATTTAAAACATGTATAGTACAGAGGGTCTATGGGTTTAGAATCAATCAGCATGAATATTTAATAGTTCTTTTACCCTAATTTAGAATATAAATTTGAATGAATCTAATTTATATAATTTTGGTTCATAGTTGAATTTTTTTTTAATAAGATAATTTAAATCCCATGACTTGTGGAATTCACTGTATTGTATGGCTTTAGAAAAGCACACATCCAAGATAAAATATTGAACACATTGTTTCTTTGTAATTATTTTTATTTCCCCATTACTTTTAAAATATGGTTAATTTCTACTTTTTTTGTTTTGTTTTTTAGAAAATCTCCCCTAAAGACTGGAAGAAGTGGGGTGAGCTGCTGAGAGTCGATGAGCCCATTCTCAAAAAATATGTGAGCTTTGCCATGTTTAGATTCATGTGTCTGATATTATATAATGTCTTTCCATCTATTATATCCGTCTTTCGGATGACATATGAAAGTCTGTGGTCATTAAAAATCCTATGGCACTTCTCGTAAAGAGTAGGGGTGTAACCCTTGTGTCCTGACCAAATTCCCTCCATTGGCACTAATCATCCTAATCAACCGAATTGGCACTATCATTGTTTTTTTCCACTCCACCAATAGCTGGTATGTAGAGAATGCACTGGTGCCATTGTCCTGTGGCTGCCAATGACTCATTTAAGGGAAGCTGCCTTCTGGTGGTGGTTAGGAAGTTAAGTGCTTTGAGTGTATGGCCATATACGATAAATGCACACATTACATTACAATGTAACAAATGACTGTTGCATGTTACAATGACTTGTTAACAGCTTATGGTACTTTTCTGTATGTTATGTTGCAGTTCGACAGCCAAAAGCGCACTAAAAAGGATAAAAAAGAGAGTGAATTCAGCCTCAAGAAGATGGTAATGCGCCTTCACATCAAAGAATCTGCAGAACATGTCATGGCCATTCTGGGAAAGAAGTTAGTCCTGCAGTTTGTGTCTACATTTTAATGTATTTAACTTTTATGCTTTTTGGATTTGACCTTTTATGACGTCTGCAATATAGCTGTTTGTGTATGTAAAAGGTGCAAAACAGATTCAGAATTTTTAGTCATTCCAGTCTCACTGTAGTTCAGAAAGTTTGCATACAGTAAGTTTAAGGTTTTTATTTGCTGGAGAATTTTATTTATTATTTGCTAATCATTTTTTGACCCACAAATACTGTAACTTTTGCTAAGGCCTGGAAAAGTTTGTGTTTGTTTGACATTTCATGAAAAATATGTTTTCTGCAAAAGAAAATCTAATTGCATTCACTACTAAGGTTTAAGGACCAGATAATTAATAAGCAACTGATGTCATCTGTTTTGTCACTGTTTATGCAAGTGCTCACAAAGCCCATGTACCTGAAATTCAAATATGGTAATCTGCATTTTGTTTGTAACCTATCACAACAGACTGGGCCAATCTGACCAATCAGAGTAGAGTAGACTCTCAGAATTCTTAACTAAACTGTTACAGATAGTGTATGAATAAAGGTGGTGCAGAAATTTATATTTGAAGAATTTTTCACTGTGGGTGTATGTAAACATATTCTAGGAAGCTGTAAAACAAAATTAGAAATCTTTAGAATATCATAACAGGGACACTTTTTGCTATGTTTTGCATTGGTTAACTGACTGCTCAGTTCATTGTAACTTTCTTTTTTTTGACATTTTTTTGTGTTTATGTCATGCAGATACCCGAGTGATCTGAAGGCCTTCTCTCGCAGTGGTCTTAGTGGGGTCTGGGACAGAGAGAGAGCTGGAAAGCAGATGAAACTTAAGCAACCTGATACATGGGAGCGCAAAGTTAGCCAGGAGGGAAACAAAGCTGCCACCTGGGAGAAACTCATCGGTGTGTGAATGAGGGACACTCACTCCATCTGAAACTGACTTTATATCTATTTACATCTATTTCTGTATATTTATTTTAATTTCAGATGGGAAGTCTCTTCCTTTTATGGCCATGTTGAGAAACCTAAGGAACATGATCACAGTGGGCATCAGTGAGAAACATCACTCTAAGATCCTCAACAGACTGGCCTCGAAGGTGAGCTTGACCTTTTTTTTAGCCTTTTTGCTCACAAAAAAGTGTGTGTGTGTGTGTATACAGTAGATGATTATTTTATTTATGAGTCTGAATTTATCTTGCAGAATGCTGTAATCCAGAGCAGGCAGTTTCCCTTCCGCTTCCTGTCTGCTTATAAAGTCATTTTGGAGCTCTTAAAGTTTGGTAAGTTTTTGATTTTAAAGAGCATTAAGAGTTGTGTCCAGATGAATGCGAAAACCCAAGCTGTCCAAAAGCTGGGTGCAAAACTTTGAGACCCTCATACACACTGTTTAAAATTAATATGTCCTCTTGCTTTCTTGCACTGTGCGTTTGCACTGCATTTCTTTTTGTGTGCAGAAGCTCTTTGCTGGAAATTAGGAAAATAGTGTTGCAGACACCATTAGCAAATCCATGATTATGCTATCAGTACAATGTTTACTGAGACAGGCAGTAATATAAAGTAATAATAAGTAATCAAATAAATGAAAATAATGGGTAGTGGTAAAATCAGTTAGCACGACAATAGTTAATAATAGCAAAAGCAGGATTTTTCACGACTGATGCGGGGCTTCTGGCATTTTGATTCAGTTGGATTTAAGGTCAAGTGGGACTTGGGTCTAAATTAATCAGGTCTGTGGGTCGTATTTTTCTTTTTCTTTTTTAAAGTAATGCTCATTGGTTTAAGTAAGAAATAATTCAGGTTGAGCTCAGATTTTAGGACCTGACTTCTAGTCATGACTATAGTTTTCCAGAAAAGTAACCTGCATGGCAAAATCATGTCAAATGCTAGGGTTTTTGAGGGGAAAATGTTAATATATTAAGGTAAAACATACAATATATTTCCTGTTATACAGCAAGGATCAGTAGAAGGTCAGTTGAAGCATATTACTGTAATGTCACAAAAGGGTTGTGGTTCAATTAAATGCTGATTTTAAACCCTATGCTTGTCAAATAATTCCAGAAAAAAGTATCACAGTTTCTACAGAAATCTTAAACTTTTTTTGACAAAAGAGTTGATGATAAAAAGAGAATGTACAATGAACCAAACCAGCATATAAGAATAATTTCTGCAGGATCATGGGACACTGAAGACTATACTAATGGCTGCTGTGAATTTACCAGGCCGTCACAGACATAAACTATATAAAGCTAGCTATTTTCACCTTTTAGATTTGATCAAATTATTGCATCTTTTGGTAAACACAAACTTTTCAAATCAGATGTTGCAAACCTCAAACCTTTGTACAGTTGTATAGTGAACCCGTACATTGGGTTTACCTGTTTTAATTTTATAAAACTGTTTTATTCTAATTGAAACAGCGCATTTCCACAGCAAATTTTTATATTTTAATAGATGTGTTTTTGATGTTTGAGTGATGTTTTTTCCCTATTTCAGCCAGAGGAGCTGTGGTTAAAGTGAAGAGCTCTGCAGACATCATTCGAGACATTCTAAAGAAACTGCCAAAGACCAGACGATACAACCGAAACCGATTGGACTGGGATAAAGCAGAGCGGAAGAAACTGAGGGTTACATTGCGTGTGCCCTTTGTCTACCGTCTGTTCAACGTCAAACGCAATCTCATGATAAAAGCAAAGTGTGTATTGCTCAATAATTTGTTTAAAAAAACCATAAAATCAGATTAAATCACAGTTTTTATACTATAACTCCATTTTATACTATAAGTATGATCGTATTAATAAGCAGGTCATGAGGCCAGTAGTTAATAGTGGGACCAGATAAACTAAAGTGTCACCATCCATTTTTAACTCAAAGGATAGGTTTGTCCATATTTGTCCAGAGTAGGGAATAAAACAGACATTATAGTGGCATTCATTGTCTCCAACATTTAATAGCAACCTAAACAAATTTTTGTTTGCCTGCTTGACGTCAATTGCGTTATGTAGGTTGCTTGATGTCAATTACATTGTAAAGGGTTGCTTTAGAATTGTTTGGCCTTCCACTAACTTTTTTTTTGCTTCTAGTCAGAGGCTATACACTCAGGAGCTTCTAAAGAAGTACTGCTGCGCTTTGGAGAAATCTGTTCAGATCTCCTGCAAGTACAACATCCCACCTCTCCCTGGACGCACACTCTTTATCGTTAATATCTTACATGGCATAGATGAGAACTGGACCAATGAGGAATTCTGCTTACCCCCTGACATCACTGACAACCTCGATGAGAATAAACTTTCAGCAAAGGTCAGATATGAACATTTTGTGGATTTATTGTGTTGTTACTTTTTACATGTAGTTTGATACGAAAGTAGTCTAAATAAAACATATTGAATTTTTTTTGTTTTTGCAGCCATTAGAAACTGCATTGCTCTTGTGCATGATGATGAAATACTGTAGCGAAGACTCCCAAGTCCTGTTTCTTAGCTCTTATGACTTATACGAGGTCAAGTTGAGGTCTGACGACCTTCTGGATAATGTGAGACAGGCACTGGAGCTGTCAAAAGTAAGTTTGTTTAGAAAAAATAGCTTTAAAAAAAATCATAAATATGATAAACGTTTTTTAATAACATACTATAATACTGTTTGAAATTCTGCCTAATCGCTTTGTTTTTAGGAGATTTATGATGACTATGATAAATATGAAAACATACAATCCTCTGCATTCTTCACTAAGCTAACAGTAGAGAGAACAAAGGTTTGATCCTTTTTGTATTTTTAGTTATTCCAATGTGCAAAAGGTGTTAAAATAAAGGGCATGACTGTTAAACCTCTTCTCACACAGGTGGATCGTATAGTTTTGTTTGAAAGATACTACGATGACGATAGTTTGATGATGGAAATCAGTAACTACCGACAAGATGTCAACCGTGAAGTTGTTGTGATGGATCTGCAAATTTCAAGGTGTGTCTTTTCAGTCTGTTATGCCGTAGTTGCTAATGTATATGTGTTTGTAATATTTCTTTTTTTAAATAATAATATATACATGTATACTTTTTCCAGGCCTTCAAGAACTGAATTCAAAGAGGACTCCAGCACAGTACAGATTTGGGGGTTTAGTGAGCAGATCCTGAAGTAAGTTTCATAGCTGAACTTAAGATGGTCAATATGTTCTACTCAGCTTCTTGTGAAATGCTTTTAAGATGCTTTTCTTTAAAAAAAAAAAATCTGAGCTATAAGCTACAAGAAGTAAGATTGTGTTCACAATTTACACCACTCTTCTAAAGTTTGAGGCGTTCTAGGATTTAAATGTTTCTTTTTATTTTCAATGTTCAAAAAGCATCACAACTTTTTTTTCTAAGATTCTTTAATGAATTAAAAGGATTTTCTAAATCCACGCTGTCACGATCAGGGAATAACAGACAAAGTCAAATAGATCCAATTGCAAGTGATTTAATAACAGTAATCAAAATAAACAAGCGAAGATCAACAGTGCAACCAGCACCGGACACGAGAGACACGCAGACACAGCACCGATCAGGGAGTCCAAACAAGCTGACGAGGATCCTGGCAAGACACAGAGACAACATGAACACACACAAGTAACGAACTGACAATAAGGAGCTGGATCCAGCTCTAAATATAGGCGTGTTGAGTACGTACAGCTGCAACAGCTGATTAGAACAGATGATGCAAGATCACATGATCAACATACACAAGAGGGCAAGTGTATTTACAAAACAATCCCACATGACAATAACATACAAGACAGAGGGAGCGCATGCACCTGCAACCGTGACAGCACACAGTAAAACATTAGTGCTGTTGTCATCTGACCTTATTGCACATATATAGTGCATTTGTCAGAGCTTTCAGATGCTAAATTTATGAGGGGAAAGTATTTTCTTGAATCGTGCCACAAGATTTACTATGTTTGTGGTAATTAGTTTACTGATATTTGTATTTGTATTTAACATCCAAAAAGCTTTGACTTGAGATTTGATCTCATTTTGTCTGGGTTGTTAATTGATGCCCTACATCTAAAAATTTAGCAATTGTGGAATTATGTAAATGAGCTGCTGCATTTGTTTTGTTAAATTTGTGCATTGTTGATTGTTAATGCTTGAGCCGACAGCATGACTACATTTGGATGTACGTTTTCTCATTGGCTGGAGTTGTTATAAATATTCATTCAGATCTGTTCTGGGATGTAGGTTTGTTTCTGAGAGAGGCTCTTCAAGGATGCTGCAGCATGTGGAGAACATGGACAGAGTCTACAGTATCCCGCCACCACAAGGAGGCCAAAATAAACCTGAGAGATCTGCTGACGTCGTGCCACTGCCAGCAACACCAAAGTTCAGGTATGACTATTAAAAATACATATATATAAAAGATATATAGATCAGTACCTTTGTGTCTAGACTTCCAAGTTCCAGTGCAGAACAAAATAAACTGTGGATATGAAGTTATGACAAATGGTGGTCATCTAGAGCATGCTTTTTCTCAGAAAAGAACAGTTATTTAACATTGGTTTTGTGTTGTCTCAAAATAAGTGCAAAAAATGCCACATTTTTTTGTATTTAATGCAAAAAATATGCTTTAAATAACATTTTTATTTTAAATGAGAAAAAAATGTCATCAGTTATTTACAGAATTAAAAAAAAACTCAAGCACACAACAATTAAGTTTTTTTTCTTAATGTTTCCATAGCTCTGTATATATATATATATATTGTCAGAAGGTCAAATATATTTTTCCCCTACAAAAAAAATAAATAAGTAAACATGAAATTAATTGAATGTTATTCTGAGATACGCAGGCTTATCCAGGAACTTCAAATCACCATTACCGTCAGTGAATACGTTCAAATCTATATACTTGCATCCACATTCATATTTATATGCTTGTCTGTCACTCCGCTGTTTCTGACTGTTTGTCACAGTCTTGTGACTGAAGAATGCACAGGTTATTGGATGCCTCATCAGCTCCACTCTTTAGTTTCTGCCAGCTTCGCATTTAATTAAAGAATTGATAAACTGTTAAAAAAAAGAAAATAGAAAGTGTATTATTAGTTTTTACATTTTAAAGCAATTAAATATATTAAATGAATATAAAACACATATAAGTTTTAGCATCATAAAGTCAAAGCAAGTTTACATTTTTTAAAGAATAGAAAATATTTATTTAGATACAGTACAAAATAGAACTAAGTGTTAGTGATAGAACGTAGAACGTTGACAAATACTAATAAAATATATAGCGTAGGCGCAGTTTTGTCAATAAATGTCAATAAAGGATTCTTAATATTTTTCCACATTTTTTTGAGTGCCTTGGACTGATTTTTGTGGTTTATTCTTATGAATTCCTTACCCAAAGAGCACTGACACATTATTTAAGCTACCCCTGAGCACTTTTTGCAAAATGTTTTACTATTAGATTTTTTACTACCACAATATAATTTCTTTCGTTCCTCTCTTTCTAGATGGAAAGGTGTGCGAGTTTTCATCTCATCTACGTTCAGGGACATGCATGCAGAGCGGGATGTTCTGGTGCGTAGCGTCTTTCCAGAGCTCAGGAGGCGAGCAGCGCCACATTACCTGTACCTGCAGGAGGTGGAGCTGCGCTGGGGTGTTACTGAGGAGGAGTCCAACCGTGCTGCGGAGCTCTGTCTGTCAGAGGTGTGCCGCAGTCAGCTACTGCTTGGCATTCTGGGAGAGAGATACGGTCTAGTGCCGCCTCGTCCCATCCTACCTGATCTGCCTCAATACAGCTGGGTAAATATGAAATGATAGTTTATTTAATGAAATGTATGTGGCTTTGTAGATAAGCTTCTACCAAATGCATAAATGGGATTATAAATATATTGGCATCAGCTAGATTTGAAATATTGCTGCATTTCTGAAAGTACTAAATAGCCAAATAAATAAATCACACAATTGTACACCAGTTTGGGTTTCTTGTCCTAAAGTTTGCTGAATATGTTTCTGCCTCATTCTGCCAGCTGAACTCGGCGCCTGATGGGTTATCCATTACTGAAATGGAGATCCGACAGTTTCAAGCTCTGTATCCAGACTCTGCTCAGAGCCGCATGTTCTTCTACTTCAGATCGCCTCATCTCGCTCGGTATGCATCCATTTTATCACTTATCAGTTCTGTAAAGTTGAATAAACACAACGTTTATTTAGTTAGCACACTTTATTCCGCTCCTTCGCTCCTACCACACACTGAGAGAGCTTCAAATCACATACAACACATACAACACATACAACATCATTCTTTAAGGTGAACAAAGCACAGAGAAAATAACATGTTAACAAGTTCAATGTCAGACAGCAGCTGTTCTCAGTCAGTTTTAAACATACAAACATACACACATACATATATACACGTACATACATACGTACATACATACATACATACATACATACATACATACACACATACTGTACATATACATACATACATACATACATACATACATACATACATACAACATGATCTACAATGTAGCTGAAGCTATGTAATTTTTAGGTCTACAGTTTTTTGTTTTCATTTGTTTAGTTCAGTGCCGGCAGCATGGAGGACAGACTTTGTGGCAGAATCTAAAGAAGCTGAAGCTAAAATAAACAGCCTAAAAACATGGATCCAGAGCAGTGAGTTCAAAGTGACAGAAAAGTGAGTACATTTGATTTGTTGTGTGCAGTGAGAAAAGAAATTGTGTTTATTTATTGTGGCCTTCTCTATACTTTTCCTAGTTATCCCTGTGAATGGGGTGGAGTGATGGATGGAAAACCATACGTGAAAGGCCTGGAGGAATTCGGCAAGGCGGCACTGGAGGATATCTGGGAAGCTGTACAGCATCTCTTTGTGGAGGTCAGATTTTAATTAAAACAAATGAAATGAGATGTTTCCTGTGCTCTGCATTTTGGGGGCATCAGTGATTGTTTAAAACTTCTGTACATAAGTTGAAAATTAAATGAACAATACGCTACATTTTTTATTCAGTCTATTTTAACCTGACTTTCATATTTTGTTTTACATATGTGCCTCATTATACATTTTAAATGTTGTTAATTAGTGGTGTGTGTTATGTCCGTAAAGATGACACGAAATGTACTAGAACTTTTTTTATACTTTTATTGTTGTCCTTCGCTTTCCTGTTCACAACTCTCACACACCAAACTCTTTTCCGAACTCTTAAAGTGACCTGCGCTCTTTAATTATAACTTGTATAATGAACACATTACTCTAATTAAACTCAAGATAATGATCAACTAAATATGCAACAGTGTGATTTTATTTTAAATTTTTTTCATGCATTTCTTCTTCTTTTGTCTTTAGGAAACAGATGAAGACGTGACTTCAGAGATTAAAGAGCAGGAAGTGCATCAGGATCACCAACAGCGCCAGTTTCACGGCAGGGCAAAGCTTATTTCAATGGCAACAGAAAAGATTCAAGAATGTCAGCAGAAAGGAGGAATTCTGATGGTGGAGGGAAAACCTGGAGAGGGCAAAACTGTATTCATGGTAATTTTACAAATGTTCAAACTAACCATCTTCCTTTCTTGTGCATAATCAAAATTTAAATGAATATTTTACTCAACAATGAAAGTTTGCTGAGACTCGAAGAAGCGACCTTCTTGCTGTGAGGCGACAGTGCTAACCAGACCTAATTTATATAGAGACACAGATATTAATGTTGCATTTCTTTTTTATATATATAAATCAACAGCTAATGTTTATTTTTGGGCGAATGTATGCTTTACTCCTCATATCTTCTGTTTTATTAAGGCTGCCCTGGCACAAGCGCTCAAATCCTATGGCAAAAACAAGAAATTCCCTCTCTGTGATGTCATATCCTACTCCACAGATGCTAGCCAATCAGCATGCAATGTTGAGCATCTTCTTCGCTGCCTTGTTCAGTGGCTGAGGAAGAGAAAAGACGAGGAGGAATTACCTGCAAAGACATCTTATAAGTAAGGAAGAGTTTGATATGACGTTCATAACCAGACACAAGTGAACTCATTTCTTTATTAATGTCTTGCAGAGACCTGCTGTCTGAGTTCCACCTGAATATGAAAAACCAGAGCAAACAGAAGCCAATAGCTTTGCTAATTGACGGGGCAGACCGCATTCATGACGCTCGAGGTCAGAAAGTGTCAGAATGGCTCCCACAGCACATCCTTAAGGTAGGAGAGAAAAAAACATGGATGCACCGTAAAGTGAGCAGTTAAAATGATTGAACCTCGTTGACCAGTCACTGTGTTGATTGTCCTCTCAGGGTGTCTGTTTGGTCCTGAGTGTTACTTCAGAATCATCTCTACAAAACACCATTAGCAAGAAGAATAGTACTGTGTCGTTTCCACTTGGGCAGTTATCTTTACCTGACAAGAAGGAGATTGTGCAGAAGCAGCTTGTTGAGTTTGGAAAGAAACTGAGCGACTCTGCTTTTAATAACCAGGTGAGTTTTTCGGTTGTGGTCTGGCTGTTAGAGTAATAAACAGGGTTCACACAGTGTCATATAATTTTAAAAGGCCATTTTCAGACATTGAAAGTTAGGGAAATATATAGTTTGTTTGTTTTTTGTCCATTTTTACTTCCTATTTCTCAATATATAATTTTTTTGTACCATGTTTTTATCACACTGTTCTTCACTGTAAAAAATGCTGGGTTCCACACAATTGTTGTCCCAAAACAAATTGGTTAAGTTGACTTATTTGTTTTTACGAATTAAATGGATTGAACATAAAACAATTATGTTACCCCCCCAAAAAAATTAAGATTTGTGTTTTTTTAAGTAAGTAATTTTAAATAAGCAGCTAAAGTAATTTTTGAGCATTCATGTTCTGCATTTTGTTATAATTTAACTGCCATTTTATTCCTTTCCAACTTGTCAGCTGTGGCTTTTTTGTATGCTTGGAGCTCATTCAGATCCTTCTGGATTTTTCAGGAAAAATATTTAGTAATTGCAGCCTAATGACTTATTTTGCAGTGACCTTTATCACTACTTGTGGGAATATTACTGCATTTCTTGTGTTGTTTTGCAGTGAAAGTCTGTTCATTTACACTTAATTCTTTACTTTTTTGACATCGAGATCCGTTGGTCATTTATATAAAGGAAACATTGAGAGAGACAATTTGTAATTTGCAAATATCACCATGGTTTTTTGATAACTGCACTTTATAACTTTATTTACCTTTTATACATGTATTCTGCACTTGCTGCTATTGCACTCCTGGTTAGACCTAAACTGCATTTCGTTGCCTTGTACTTGTACATGTGTAATGACAATAAAGTTGAATAAAATCTAATCTGAAACAATGAGAGAAAGTGTTTACCTCTAGCCTACTACATCATATTAGATACATGAATGACTAAATTATCAAAATTAACAAAACAGTTAAAATCTCATGATAGCATTGGAAAAAACCTGTTAATTTCATATTATAGAGTTTGACACCATGAATGTGTACATTATAAATATAATTAATATTAATTTATTGTAGATCATAGAAAAACTGTTTTTTTGTCAGGGAATTTGACTTGGTGGGAACCCTGAATTAAAAAAAAGTGCTAGTAAATGTAATGTTGTGTTTTTCCTTGTAGCTTCAGACGCTGCTGATGAAGAAAGGCTCAGTGAGTCCACTGTACCTTCATTTGGCCTGTGAGGAACTAAGGAATTATGCTTCCTTTGAGAAGGTAAACAATGGTCATGTCAGTAGATTATTTAGCTGAAGAAATAGAAGTTGAACATTTAATATTGATTGTGAAATCTTCCATTTAGATGAAGGAGAGCCTGCAGTCTTTACCTCAGTCTGTTGGTGAGCTGGTGCAGCACAGTCTGCTGAGGCTGGAGAGCCAATATTGCAGAGTTGGACTCGGATGGGCATTAGCTGCTCTTGCCATCAGCTTCACCGGTACAAGACATTTGTATTTAGTGTTGACTTCAATTCAGTGTGCTTTAATGAGAGTCAGTGCCATGCTGTATTAAACCGTTAAATAACTAATTACAGAATCCTAACCCTAACAAAGCATGATATGGTTTAGCATGATTATCAAACCACAAAGACTGCATTGCAATCATATGAATATGTGATGCACAGTACTGTGATTTTCTTTTTATTTATTAGTGAGTAACTTGGCATAACTCAGTTTATGCATTTGAATATTTAGCATTCACCAAACCTTCCCCACTTTGTGATGAGAATAGTGTATGAATGCAAAAGTGAAGCATTTCAAAGGGAGAATTTGCAAATTACAGCCAAAAATAACAGATCTATGGTTTAACAGTGGTTCATTAAGTTTAAATATTAGTTTTGTCGTATATTATGTGTTATTTGACTTGTTTACTTTGAATGTATTCTCTATTTAATAATGTTTGCGTGTATCACTGTGTTTTTTTCTTTGTTTGTAATTGCACATATTGATAGATGTCTCATCACTGATCTGTGTGTTGGACAGGGTTGCGGGAGAGCAGTCTTTACACTATCCTGAACATGTGCAATGACTTAAACTCCAGAGGCGGACTGGTCACATGGCAGGAAACTCTGCACACGGCGAGGCATCCAGAGAGTCGTGTTCCAATGGCAACATTCTCTCAGCTGGCCAGAACTTTGCACAGGTACAACAAATGAAATATCTGGACAATAGAAGTAACAACTGCTTTTGGCAAGAATTGATTTGTTTATTTTTTTCTTGTAATGCAGCCTGATTGGATCGTGCCACGGTCAGGGTTCTGATGACCTCCTGACTTTGACCCATCCAGAGGTGAAATCAGCCTTTGAACATTTGTACCTGTCCACCGAAGAGAGCAGAAACAGAAGTCATCTGATCATTGCAGGTAAAAAAATACATACAAAAAATAAATACACATAAATCACTGAATACTCTATTTTATGACATTACTTACTTTAGCTGCGTCCCAAATTGCACACTGTGCACTTATGCACTAATTACTGATGCACTAACACACTCAACAGTATAATATATTTATGTAGTATCGTCCCAAATGGAGCGCTAATGGTTTTCATACCAAGCGGAAACTCAAACCGTTTCGACGATGACGTTTGACGGTTGCCAAATTGGTGAAATAAATGACCAAAGTACCAAATAATACCTGTCATGAGTATAACCGAATTTACCACCAGGAGAAGGTATAAACACTCTTGTAGGAGAATTTTGGTTTTACAATCCAAAATAAATAAAGTTATCCAACATGAGCGCCCGAAAGTGCCGCCTCTTCCGCTACGTGAGCAAAGCTGCTGCCGTTGAGTGTGTGAAGTGTCCATCATTCCACACTTCATTTTACCAGTCGAATGAGTGCATCATCCAGGTATTTAAAGTGCACTTATTATTTTTAGAGTTTTCAGTGTGAACGCATCACTTACACTATTTATACTACAAAATGGAGTAGAATAGTGCCTAAGTATGCGATTTGGGACACACCTTTTGTGATTGTACATCTATACAAAAGTTTGTAATAAAAAATGTCAGACTGATGCTTTAAAATTGATCAAAACTAACACTAAAGACTTTTATATTTTTATTTTTTATTTTTTTTAAATAAATACTTTTTGTTAAACTTTTTCACTTCGTTGAACTTCTTTTTTACTGTTCGTTGAACTTTGTTCATCAAAGAAAATAGGTCATTTAATAAAGTAGTCATTTTAAATTATTATAATATTTCACAACAATTATGTATTGTTTTACTGAATAAACGATTCTAACCTTCCTGTGCGTCTTTCAGTGGTATTATATATTTATTTCTACTGTATCTTACGTTTTCCTCAGCTCATCTTTGGGTTCAGTCAAATCCTCAGGGCAAGGACACGTTTCTTCACTCTGAAGCTGATGGTCTTTCTCATCTCTCTGCTCACCTGGTCAGTGCCGTCCTGCTCTCTTCTCCAAACCTTTCAGCTTCAGTGTTTAAATGAGGTTAGATGGATGTCTGTTCTCTTTCTCTCTGCTCAGATGAACAGCCATCAGTGGGAGCCTTTGTGTTTTCTGCTGTCCAGTTTCCACTTCCTCTATGCTAATGTGAGGCATGGACTTCTTCATCAGCTCCTGGAGACCTACAGTTTATTCTGTGAGACAGCCTTAAAGCATTAGTGCACTTATTCTTAGATCACATGTTCAGATATTGATTGTTTTTCTTTTTATTCACACAGCCCAAAAATATAAGACTCAGCTGCAATCCAAAACAGGTATTTCATTATTACATTTTATTTAGGTTTATGAATCACATAGTATACTGCCATTAAAAGGGACGCACAATAGGTTCATGATCAAACGATATAATGCAACTTTATGTTTGTGTGATAAAACTCATAATATCAATTTGCATGTGTGCTTTTGTTTCAGTTATCAGGAAGGATTTCGAAGACTGTCTGAGTTTTCTGCAGCGCCACAGTCTTCTTCTCTCGCAGTGGCCTGCGCTCTTTGTACAAACAGCTCTTAATGAATCATGTGACAGCTCGGCACATTTGTGGGCTGAAAACATGACAAGAAATGCAAGTGTGCAAGCTGTAAAATGGCTCAACTACACAGACGCGGCACACAAAGAAGTTAGGTAATAATATTGAGCTTTTAGTTTTGAGTTTTTATTGTTACATTGAGTTTTTATTCTTATATTGCAACTTTAAACTACATTATATGTCTACATAATTAGGACTTGTATACAGTATTTCTATTTAGTTAATAAACGGTATTCATGATTTTTAAAGTGGTGACAAATTTGCTTATGTATTTTGTATAAGAAATACGATATTTGAAAAGACTGCGATATTTTGTTTTGCTGCAATTTATTTTATTTTTTTATTTTTTATTTTTTATTTTTTTTAATGTATTGCGATATCAATATAATTTCTCAAAAGATGACCTAAACAACTCTACTTTGAAACAATTAATAGTTTTACATTGAGTGGGATTATTTTGTAGGGGAGTACATCTGTAAAAAACCTAATAAAGAATTTGCGAGCATAAATGAGTACAATAGAGCAAAGATAAAACTTTATTGTTTTGTGTTTCATAATTTTCTGTGGAGACTAACAGTATTGAAGAACAGAAATTCAATAGTAATCAAATGTAAAAGAACACTGTATAATTGTAATTAAATACTATTAATCTTTGTTAAATCTGTAAACTTTAGAATTTCTTGATTTAAATTCATTTGACATCTTAATCACAAGTCTTAAAAAGACATGCAAATGAAAATAAAATTGAAATTGACTCCCCAAATCACGTTCTGAAATGTGGTTCCTGGTTATTATAATCCCAGCTCAACATTGCAGATCCTGTAATGTCACTATTGCAGATTTTCACATTGTGTTATCAATACTGTAACGATATATATTGTGCAGCCCTAATATAAAAGATGTTTATCTTGATATTTGTATGCATTTTAATATCATTTATTTTCCTCAGTGAGCTGGTTTCCACCTTCCATTCTGAGCCGAGTTGTGTGGTGGTCAGTCCTGGGGGGAAAACTGTTGCGGTGGGAACAGGAGAGGGATCACTTCACCTTCTGCACACAGAAACTGGACAGGTAACAGTTTAAACATAAATAAATATAATTACTGAATACATTTTTAAGGGTCTTCTAGGGTCATATTAGCAGATGTGAACTCTAACATGGAAAATGGAAACTATTTATATATATATATATATATATATATATATATATATATACATATTTATATAAATATATACTATTTATATATATATACTGTACACTACGGTCTTCACTACTGCATCATCAACATCATCTTGAATGAATAGTTTAAATCAAAAATTATTATTTCCTCAACATTTATTCACACTCAAGTAATTTTTTTTCCAAAAACCAAATATCATTGATAGCCGTGGGCCCAACATAAATATATCAAACTGTTTTACATTAAAGTTGCCATGGGTAATTTACTAATTCATATTGTTTTTTTTATAATAATTAAAAAATAAATAGAAAACATTATTTTTAATCGTATTAACCAAGGCAGTATAACTTTTAAATTAGAACTTATTCCAATAAAAACCACAAACAATTATGTTTATAACATGGTGGAGTTCAATGCTGAATACACTAGTCAAGCAGATTCACTCACCAAAGTCTCTGCATTGTCTTCTATCTGCCACGTATATATATTATAAACTAAATCTGATCAATTTACATCATTTAAATTGAAATAATTAATTTCAGATAGCTTTTTTGTAACTTAACAATAAAATAAACAAATAAAAGGTTACAATAAATTTGAAATTACAATCTCTAAACCATTCACAGATGGGATGGCGGGTCAAATCAAAGTTTACCATGGGCCAGCTTTGGCCTGCGTGCCCTAGTTTGGGCATCTCTGCTTTAGTATGCTGGAGAAAAGCAGCCATTGCCATTCTTAATAGGAACAAAATATGCTTGAATGTCTTCATTTACTCATCATCCACATGTTCTTGCACATCCTTCACACAGGAAGTGAAGTCATTGTTGATCAGTGGGGATGGTATCTCCGGGTGTATCTTCCTTGGTGAGGAGAATCTGGCAATGACCTCATTTAATGGGGAGGTGGAGGTGTGGGATATTGCCAGCAGTTGCAGGTAAAAAATTTTTTACTCACTCAATTTATATAAGAAATGATGAAACTAAGTATGGCTATATAACCTGTGAAAACATTTCCATCGTTTTAAGAATTGCCCACATAAACGCCCACTCCAACAAGATCACAGGATGTGATGTCAGTCCAGACAGAAAACTCTTTGCTACCGTCTCATTAGACCTGAACTTGAAGGTAAAAGTTGTTTCACGTTAAGGTGCATGTGGTTGTGGAGTGCTGTTCTGAAATATTTATTGTTTGTGTGTCTGTACTCAGGTGTGGTCAGCGCAGAAGAGCATAGAAGTGGCCTGTCTGGAGAATCCCTCTCCTCTGAACTGTGTGAAGTTTGATCTGGAGGGTCAGCTACTGGCCGTGGGCTGCTGGGACGGAGCAGTTTATCTGTGGAACTGGCTTGAACAGAAAAACGTTGCGGTGAGGAATGACTCTAAACATTAGCAAACACAATTTTGGGATCCAAAAGAATTTTTGTTCAGTTTTTAAATGAAGAATGTATTTATTTAATCAAAAGATATGGCAAAAACTACTAAATTATGAATTATATTTACAATTTAAAATAGCTAATTTCTTTTTCAATGTAGTTTAAAATGTATTTTATTCCAGTGATTTAAAACTGAATTTTTAGCAGAATTTCTATAGTGTTTAGTGTTGCACAATCCTTCAGGAATCATTAGAATATGCTGATTTACTGTTCTATTACTATCCATTGTTGTTACCATTATATTATTAGCTATGATTCTTCTAATCATCAGTGCTGAAATGTTTTTTTTTTCTTGATTCATAGTTTTGTAGAATCTAATATATAGTTTACGTTTTAGGATTCTTTTTCGAAAGCAAACATACTTCTTATTTGCACCGTATTGATCCAGTAACACTTTAGTTTAAGTAATATCATTAACTTAATAGGCTTACTGCCTGCCTATTATTAAGATATTAAAGTTAATAGCTTTAAAGTATGATCTTATTTTACATCCCTAATCCTACCCAAAACCTAAACCCATATTCTACCTTACTAACTGTTGATAAGCAGCTAATTAGCAGTTTATTGAGCTAATAGTCTTAGTTGATGGTTTATTAATAGCATGAATTGTGACTTAAAATAAAGTGTTACCATTGATCCAAAACCTTTTACCGATAATAATGTATGTCTTTATGCCTGATGTCCTTAAGCTTGTAACTTAGTTTAGCCTTTTTCTGGTGTTCAGACTCTGCTGGGTCATGAGAGTTCAGTGCGGAGTCTGTCGTTCTCCCGTAGCTCCTCCATACTCTGCTCTGGCTGTCTGTCTGGTGAAGTGCGGCTCTGGTCAGTGGCAGCAGCTGCTTGTGTGGGCAGTTTCCATGCTCACCGTGGCTCCACACAGTCCCTAAACTTCCTGCAGGGGGGAAAACTTTTACTGAGCGCTGGACAGGACAGTGTGGTGAGGAGTGTGATCTTACTGTCTTTATTTTTAGTCAGATTCTGCTACAGGGATGCACTCAATCCGCCATCCTGAAGATGTGATTGGTTTTGTTTTTCTTATTTAGGTTAAAGTATGGTCTGCTGGTCTTGGGCGATCTGTTGCTGTACTCGGCGAAGAAAAGGTACTTCATTTTACAAATAAGAATTGCTGCTTATAAGGTGTACTGTATAATCTGTATACATGTAATGAAGCAGTAATAAATTCTGCAGTTGATAAACCTGAAACCACTTGACTTAAACACCCCAAAGAGACTTTTTGTGAATAATTTCTGCACTATTTTGTGTTCTCTGTTGGTTTTTATAATCTGTTTCATGTGAATATGTTTAAATGATGTTTGCATCTGTTCAATTAACTTACCTGGATAGTTTGTCATTTAAAAAATTATATCTTTTAACAGCAAATTTTAAGTTATTTACTTTATCTTGCAAATATTTATAGATGTGATTAACTTAATCATGTCAGTTATTAAAATTTACCATTTAAATAGTTTAATAATATTGTAAATGTCATATTTCCCTCCCAATTAATATTGTAATGTCATATGAAGCACTTCACACATTGAATATCCATTTTCATTTTATACATTACATTTTGTGATGAATAAATTTTATAAATTAAAAGATATTTTTGGATATAAATGTTTAATTTTTAAAACTTTTTTTAATATAATGTTTCTGAAAATGTAAAATTATTACAAACTGTTATTTTTGCCCATCTGCAGTAAACTAGTGTGATATCATTTTAAACTAAATCAAACCAAAAAGATTTTCTTTCCAGCTTGCCTTCTCTAGTTTATTTCCTCTGTTACTCAAAACCAGCAATTAAAAACATAAACACAGAAGAACTCCTTTTATACTAATGTAAGAATGGCATTTTAACTACAGCGGTTCAAACTGTAGTTCCGCCGAATGACTAAAATTGATCAGTATGATCGTGGGAAACAACTGATCATTTCTAGTCAAACCGTCCTTCTGCAATCTTATACCAAAAACGGAACTAAGGGCAGTTATAATAGCTAAAAATGTGGGAGTGTGTTACTATTATGTGATTGTATTGTGCTGCAATATGGAGCAATTAACTGTTAATGTTAAATCAAAAGTAATTCACAAATACTTGAAAATGATTTAATGACAATAATTCTCTATGGTTACAACTCGGTTAGTTACAAAATAAATGTGTAAAATGATGAAACATGAAATGATAAAAACATATGATATTAATTGTACCCAGCTTAAATGTAAAATAATGTCACCTGAGAGAGAGAGAGAGAGAGAGAGAGAGAGAGAGAGAGAGAGAGAGACAAGGGGAGACAGGGGAAGGAGAGAGAGATACAAATAGAGAAGGCCCCGAAGAGAGCCTGATAGTAGTAGAGTCAGGGCGTACTCACACTATGCTATCTGAACCGTGCCCAGGCCCGTGTCCCGGATTAGACAAGACGTGACTTTTATGGGACTGTTTCATATGGATTTATTAATCATTCTTACTGTTCAATGAACGCAAACTGTCGTAGATTATTAAAGACGCAAACCCCTCTCTGCAAAGCTTCTGATTTCTGCAGTGCGAGGACTTTATGATTGTTTGTAAGCCTCAAAAGTGGCTGATCTGTTCGGTGAAATATTTGACTGCGTGTCAGTGCATGCCAAATGACTAAAATGATATAACTCAGAGAAGATCCAGAACAGGAAAAATGCAGAGCAGGAAAGGAGACAGAGCAAAGTTTAACATCTATTTTGTATCTTTCTTGACCATGTGACCAAATCACAAATACTGAGACATACAAACTGACCAATCAACTTGTGACCACTTAGTAAAACCCCCAAAGTCCACACTTTAACCAGGCCCTGATCTTATCAGTATCTGCCTTTGATATCTGTATGAACCTTTTTGGTGAAAAAGACATGTTTTGCCATATAAACAAATGCATATGATAATAATTTGGCTTCCTACACTAAAAGTTTTAAAGTCTCACATCATTCGTATCATCATGTACTTTGAATCATCAAATAGCTCTTGTGTGTTTCATTTATGCTAAACCAAGCTTAAGCTTTCCTCAAACATCAGCAGTGTTGTTTTTCCAGGTCGCTAGTACTAGTATTTCCTTTTAAAGTATGTTTTATTATCAAGAATGAAATTAATTATTCATCATTTGCCAACATTGCAGCAGCAAAAGCGCACAAGACAAGGAAATGAAGATGAATCTGCTGCGCTATGTGTAGCTGCGTCCAATGGCTGTGCAGCTGTGGGTTACCATGGTGACGGTATCAAAATGTTCAATTTAAACTCAGGTGCGTAAACATTTGCAAACATCTCATTTTACAAAAATAATATTCACTGAACAGTAAGGGACAGTGTTGTGCAGCTGAACTGATGCTGAAGTGTTAATGTGCTGCAGGAGAGAAGGTGTGGGCCACTGAGGGTCTCCAGGTGTCTGTGTTCTGCCTCATGTGGATGGATGAAGGAGGATCAGAGCTGCTGCTGTCTGGAGGCATGGACCACCAGCTCAGAATCTGGGAAAGGCGAGGAGAAAGCCTTGTGCCTGGAGCATCTTTCGGGGTGCAGAAGGGAGCTATTCTCGCCCTGGCGCAAAACTCCACTCATGTGGCGTCTGCGTCTGGTCAGTAGACGCAAAACATGTTGTTAAATGATTTTTTGGCACACTGGATGTTTAATTTTTATATTCTTTGGAATTTTTGCAATTTTAGGAATGTGAGTCATGATCAGAAACAGAACTTATACTTCAGAATGAGCAAGTCAAGCAGATTTCAGTTTCCCTTAAATTTAAGCTTGATATGTTTAACAAATAGTAAATGACACTATATTTTCTTGTTTTATCATATTAATATTTTTCACCCCTTTTCTGTTCTGAATTTTATTTAGTTTAAAGAATTTTCTGTGAAGGAGGAGAACTAACTTATTTATTTTTAGGGTGGCCTATTGTTAATTCAATGTTACCTATACACCAATGCAACATATGAACCAATGTTATTTATCTATTTTTTTATGAACAATGCTAATTTGACATTGTGACTAGTCAGTTGCATCCTATTTTCCAGAAATACAGTACATGAGTACTATCAACATATTTTTTTTTGTTTAGATTATCTATGCCTTCCTCAGACACTGATTTTGGTGATTGCTTAAAAACTTTAAAAGTTTAATAGCACCATATATTATATTTATTCATTAATTCGTTCATTTTCTTTTCGGCTTAGTCTCTTTATTAATCTGTGGTCACCACAGCGGAATGAACCGCCAACTTATGTTGGGATATCCAGCACATTTTACGCAGCAGATGTCCTTCCAGCTGCAACCCATCACTGGGAAACATCCATACATGCTTATTCACACACATACACTACAGACAACTTGGCTTACCCAATGCAGCTATACCACGTCTTTGGACTTGTGGGGGAAACCGGAGCACCCGGAGGAAACCCACGACCACGGCAGAACATGCAAACTCCACACAGAAATTCCATCTGACCCAGCCGGGACTCGACCCAGCGACCTTCTTGCTGTGAGGCGATCGTGCTACCCACTGTGTCACCTATTATATTTATTGAATCTTAGAATATAAAGCTGTTTTCATATTGATTATTAAGTGTTGTGATGGATTGATTTTTTAAAACCATTTTTTAAAGAGATGATTTTAGGTAAAGGTTTTATTTTTTACCTTATTTATTTGCTTTTGTGTTTTGTTTCATAATATTATTTTATTTATTTAGAAATATATTTTTTATTTATTTAAAAATGTAATTTTATTTCAGACAACTTCACCATTGCTCTGTGGCTGAAAAGTGACTTGACATCTAAGCCCTGGACTGATCCTGCGGCACCATTTATTCTGAGAGGTCACAATGGTGGAGTCACGTGCCTTTCCTTCAGTCCTAATGGAAAAGAGTTGCTTTCAGGAGGGAAAGATCAGGTACTGTACTTCAGCCAGTCTCCATCTGTCACTGGAAGAAAATAAACAACTCCTTTAAACCCAGTTTTAACCCAGTGTCTTCCAACAGGCTTTGATGATATGGAAGGTAGACTCCTCTTCTCCTGCTCTTTCCCAAACCATTTCCTCCTGTCATGGAGACTGGATTACAGGATGTGCCTGGACTTCATCTGCTGTGGTGAGGAAACCCATGAAACGTGCAGTAAAGATAATTTAATAAACATCTGACTCTGTGTGTCTGTAACTGAATCTCAATGCTCTCTCACACCTCAGCTCAGCTGCTCCAGTGACTGTAAACTGCGGATCTGGGATATCCAGACTGGACATTTGCTGAGAGAGATCCTGACTACTTCGTCTTTGAGCACACTGTGTTGCTGGGTAAACATTAGGCACATTAAAGCGGGGTCAAATTGAAAGACATTTTACAAAGACATACAAAAAGTGCAACCTGTTATGATATTTGTGTTCTTTTTGATATCTGCAGGAGGATCATGTAATGGCAGGCTCTGCAGATGGACGGCTGATGGTTTGGAAATGGGAATCAGGTGTAGAAGTCACCAGTATTCAGGCCCACAAGTCACGTCTCCATCACTGCACTGTAGTTTCTCAGTCAGGTACAGTGACTCAAGAAGGCCCGGGTGTACTTTTTTTTTTTCTTTTTTTTTTCTCCATGTCTCACTCCATCTCGTACACATTTATGTCTGCACAAAATGTCAAAGTATAATGAACCAATGATGAATGATGACACGTTAATAGTTAGCAGCTAGCGGACTCAAACTGTTTCAACATTAGGCCTTACTAATTTATTATTTAATTTATTTTATTTAGGCCTTCATGCACTTAAACAGCTGCCTAATATAAAGATGGTTTATTTTGTTTATACAGAAAAAAATATTTCAAGCAAAACATTTCTTTTGCACACAGAATTTGGTGATAATTTTAAGGCAGAAGACTTAATGGTTGCTTCAGCATCAGAAGATGGAACTGTTAAAATCTGGCACCCACTGCAGGTAACCAACTCTTACTTTTGTATGTGTGTGTGTTTTTTTTAATCAAAAGGTTAAATATTTTATTTAGATAAATTGCAAATCCAATAATATTTGCTAGAGATATTCAGAGATTGCATGGGTTTCCCCTACAAGTCCAAAGACATGTGGTATAGGTGAATTGGGTGAGCTAAAATTCTCCATAGTGTATGAGTGTGAACGATAAATGTGTGGGTGTTTCCCAGTGATGGTTTGCAGCTGGAAGGGCATCTGCTGTGTGAAACAAATGCTGGATAAGTTGGCGGATCGTTCCGCTGAGGCGACCCCAGATTAATAAAGGGACTAAGCCAAAAAGCAAATGAATAAGTTATTTGCTGATTGAAAATCCAACATTAACTAATTGAATATATTAGCATACATTTATACTTATATTAAAGTATGAATATCAGTATACATTTTTGACACTGCTGACGTCTTTCCTGTAGCAAAAAAAATCTTTAATGTGCATTTCTGCTGTGAGCAATGTGTCATAATGCACCAAAGAAATCCTTCATGGCCAGCAGCACACATCTGAAGGCTTTAATATATTTAGCCAGTAATGATAAAATTAAAAATGCTTTACTGATGCGGTATCTGCATCACGCATCACAATTCTATTGCCTACAATTAGGCCCCATGCATACGGAGAGGCATTTTGCTCTGTGTGCAATTCTATAGGCATTTCATCCAGATAAAATCAATGTTTTGGGAGAATGAAGTCGCGTTTTTTTAACCAGGTCCCAGAGAAATTATCTGTTCAGTCATTAAAAGCTCAGTGAAGTATCAATTTCCATACTGTACATTTGTAGTGATGCCTACTATCACTTTTAGAACATATAAATATTGTATTTTTTATTTGTTTTGAATATCAGCTGATGTATCAGACAAATCTTATTTATTTGTGCTTCCTGATTTACTCTAAAATTGTTTTTTCGCAGGTACATCATCATAATACTCTGCATGGTCATGATGCTGAGATCCAAGCTTTAGTTTGCAAAGGAGCCGAAATCCCAGAGTTCCTCACCGTCTCTGTGGATCGATCCCTCAGGTTGTGGAGTGTCACCTCAGAAATGGGTAAAACACAATGATACAACACTAAACTAAACAGTCAAAATACTTCAATAAATCAATCTATTTAAATAGAACATTTGATTGGTATTAATAACTTTCTGACATTCAATTATCTTCAGAAACTCCTCAGTGGCAGAAGGGTGGTGTCAGAGCGTTGTGTTTCCTGGGCACTGATGACCTAATGGTGTGCGGTTATGACACAGGCAGACTGGAGATATGGCATAAGACCTCAATGGTTTACTGGAAGAAGGTATTTGTGGGTTGGAAATTGACTTCTTTTTCAAATATTGTGTGAATGTTCTTCACCTTTTTTTTTCTTGGAAATGTGTGACTGACGGCTCTGTGTGTGTTTATCTAAGGTCAGTGATGCCAACATATTTTCATTCGGTGTCATGCCGAATGATGAGTTGGCTGTGGGTTGCAGCGACCACTTAGTTTGTGTCTGGAAATTGGAGCGGGATGCTAAGAACTGCATCGTTGGGTATTGACTTTTAACCCTCTTCACTGTCATATTTCAGTTCATCTTGTTTCATCCTGTACAAAAGTGCCATTTTGAACAAAGGACATGTCATTTGTGTTGTTTTTTGTGTGTTTTTTTTACATATATTTTTATCGTTTTTAGCATAAGAAAATAAAAAATAACATTAACAAGAACAGAAAAAGTTTAAAGGCCATTTACAATACACAAAATGTAATAATAATAAAAAAATTAAAAAACAGAAAAGTGTGTAGGCTCCCCAACCCGTCGTACACCAAATCAGACCAGCCTATAGAGAGTTACAAGTCAGCATCACTAATATAAAGCCTTATTGGATCTTTTGTCTGTTTGCCAACCCATATCTAAGTTCTTCAATGGGCAACACATAACTTAAACTAGTAAACCAGGGACATAATGTGACTTCCAATTTTGTAGAATGATTTTCTTTGCTAATATCACACACCAATATACACCTATGATGTATATTTGTCTTCTATTTCTAAGGTGTCTCCAAAAATACCCAATTTTGGTTTGAATTTATATTTCTGATATACATTTTTAAATGTTTTGCCAAATTGGACTAATTTTATGGCATGTCCAGAATGAGTGAGTCAATGACCTTCAGAGTTTTTACATTTATTGCACAAATAGGAAACATTTGGGAAAATCTTGCGCAATTTTACTTTAGAATAATGAAGTCTGTGAATAACTTTGAATTGAATCACTCTGTCTCTCATGTTAATAGAACAGTCATGGATTTTGAAAAGATAATCTTTCCATGACTCATCTGATATCTCCGTATTAAGCTCACTTTCCCACTCTCTCTTGATTTTGTCAGTGTTTAAGAAGCTTAACCCTTTTTTAAACCCTTGAAACGGTACCCTTTTTTATCCGGTTGTGTTTAGTTATAGTTTCAAGAGTCTGTTGTATAGTTATATTGTGATTTTTATGTTTTTAAGCAAAATTAATAGAGGTGAAGGCATTGACTAAATACTGATTATAACAATCATTTGTAGATTTTTGTCTGGCCTTTTGCTTGTTTATTTCATCCTTATATTTTATGACCTAAAGCTAAACTTTAAAATAAGAAAAAATATTAAAAAGCTACTTATTATTGCAATTATTAAATTGTTATTATCTTTCATTAATATACATAAATAAGCATAAATAATAAAAGGGAGATATTAAAGGTGCTTTATTCACCTTACTTACTGTGGAAGTTGTCTCGTTTTTATGATTGTTGTAGAACTTCAGATTCAGCTGCTTATGGGAGAAATGACTAGGAATAATAAACCACAGAATGCGGTCAAACTACTTGCTCTACAAACAAGTGTGTATATATGTGTCTATACATAAAAAGTTCAGTAGTGTAAAAAGAAAATAGTAGTTTGCTACATGAAGCAGTGTAACAAGCTGTTTTTAACGTCTAAAAAACAATGCAAGTGAATGAGACCGGAAGTCTCAAGCCGAAAAGATTCCAATGACCGCGCCCGCTCGTACGTGAAGAATAAGGTCAGTAGTGGATTGATTCAATAAGTTCAATTGTTCTCTGATATCTACATAGTAAGTAAAACCAGAAATTAGGTGAGGTTACTTAATTTATAACCGAAGGTAGATTTGGTTTGCAGTCAAGAGTCCTCATTTCATAACAATGCCACATAAACAAACTCTCATAGTGACAACAACAACAAATGAACATACAGACATAAAGCGTAAAAACGTAACCCCCACAAAAAAATTATGTTTAAGACTATATATAAAAATGTAAAATATACAAGTCACAGAAAGACCTCTGCTTTAGCCCCTGTTTACACTAGTGCGTTTTAGTTTTAAAACGGCGTTTTAGCATGAAAACGATCCGCGTCCACGCTAGCGTTTCACCCAGCATTTCTGAACATATCTCCGTCCACACTACTCCACCAAAAACAAATATCATGTGACCATTAGCACACTCTGGGCATGTGCACTTAAGTATAAACAGGAAGCATGTGTCTCGATGGTTCGTCCTGGTGTAACCCAAAACCGGCGTTCTAAATAGGGCTTACGCCGCTTGAAACACGAGCGACTATCGAGTGCTCGAACAATAGCTTGCCTCTTGCGAATAAATGCAGCTGTTGTAGTAAACAAGGCAGAGTTTAACTGCACAATAGCGCCTAAAACAGACAATAGTTCAAACAACGCTCCTATTTCTGTGTCCAGCAGCCACGCCTCCATTTTCAGATGTCTCCGTTTTACCCCATCCACACTGAGATGGAGCAGCAGCGTTTTAGAATGAAAACGGTGTCTCCAGCCTTTCCAAAACGCTCCATTTTTCGGGGCTCGAAAATTCTGGGGCTGCTAATTTATTACCGCAGAAAATACCCCTAGAGTCAGAAGCTCAGGTTTGACCATGTTTGGAATGCTCATTTTTTTTTGAGCTTATCTGTCAGTGACACGGAGGCTCACGATATGCTTTTCCATGTACTGAACTGTTATTATACACCTATGCCTAGGTACATTGAGATTGTCATTATATTGCACCTTTAAAATATATACATTTATTTTAAAAACAAAAATTACAATTTACAATGTGTAATTGTGTAAAACATGTGTATCATTTCAATAAAATGCAATTGATTTGTGATATCTGACATTTATTGTGGGCACTAAAACTAACACTGGCTGATATCAGTAATTTATGTCCATTTCTTTTCTTTTTTTATTTCTCTTTTAGGCTCGATAAGGTGTCTTCATACAAATTGGAGTCTCCAGCGAGATTTTTGATCTACTGTTCGGGTCTGTTTGGAGCATGTATGAATGGACAAATCCTTGATGTGGTCTCCACTGCCTCACAAACCAAAGAGTTTTTTTCGTAAATATATATATTTTTTAACGTATAGTGTTTTATGCAGCAATGTACAGTATTTTACAGTGCTTTTGTTTTGTTTTAGCTGGACAGATAAGGTGTGTCCTATGGGTGTAATGGTGAATGACAACAAGAGCTTTTGGCTGTTGGGGAAGAAACAGAGCCAGCTGTACATTGGCCTCGTTGTAAGTTTATCATCTATATGTACCATGTGATCTTAAGGGCATTGTTCACCCAAGCTTTGCTATTAACTTACTCTCAGGCCATACAACCTTTTGTACTCAGTAGTAGATTAAAGAAGATTTTTTGCTGAAATTGTTAGACGTGCACTAAGTGCTGGAATATTTAATTGCATGATCAGCCTGACAGGTGAGTATACAGTTGGTCCATAGTATAAGCAGCAGTGTGGGCAATAACATAACTAAGACACTCACAGCCACATCATAACAAGTCATGCTGGTGGAAGTTTTTCAAAGTGTGTAAAAGCGGCACTATGTACAGTCATGAAACATTTAAGTTATGACTAGGCCCACACGGAGTCTATGTTCACTGAAATCCACATATTTTTAGCCCATCATTGAGTGTGTTTATTTACTTGTGTGAATGTGTGCAAATATATATTTATTCAGTTTTTAAATTAATTTCACTGATATTTTTGTGATATAATAATAGTAGTATTATAATGTTCATTTGATTTATTTACAGCACCACTTGTAAAGTAATATTTTCTGTCTTTTAGCATGAAGCATGAAGTTCAGTCGGGTCAAAAGAGGGCACATATTTAACGTCATGGCTGCATGTTTTCTTTTCAACTATTCTGAGCTGGCAGATACAACAAATTCAACTAAATAAAAAAAATCCCTAAAAAGCGAAAAATTTCATCCAGTGTAATTCAAGTGTATATTTTCATAGGCTACGTTCACACTACAAGGCTTACTGCTCAAATCTGATCAGATCAGATTTTTTTTGCATAGCTGTTCACATTGATTTTATAAATGTGGCCAATTTCAGATTTGCAATGTGAACAGATCATGGTCCTAAACTGACCCGCATGCGCAAAAGTATAGTTACGGACAGAACCAAATGTCTAATTATGTACACAATGAGTGTACTGTACGAAGCACGTTGTCAGATTATGCTTAGTATGATTATTGCCCTTTTCACAGAGAACTGTGGTGTATGTCATGAACTGTAAAGGGTTGTCCTGCTACTACTAATGTGTATTTCACCACATGAAAGCTAAAATAAGTCACTTGTTATAGAAAACACTGATCATTTGTGATTTATGACAACCGCTGTGCACGTCTGTCTGACCACCACTATAGTGAACTCATCGAAGGTTAATGAGCAGCCGCAAGCTGAACTTTAAAGGCTGAGTTGGTTTATTTCTGTTTGCAGAGTAATTATTATTTTACTTCGTGATAAACAGCAGGTACATGCAGAAGGTGGCTTTTGGTGCTTGAGCTCCTGCCCTTTTTTTCTCTCGGAGAGAAAGTTCCCCTTAAAATGAAAGTGCTCCCTCATTTGCCCATAAATCCCCCTATTCGCAACACCCTCGACGCTCTTTAGCTTCACGATCAACCCGTGCCCCAATCGTTAACCAGATTGGTTAACAAGCACAAGTTTTGCCTTAAATGTCTTCCAAAATGAACAACCAACTTTCTGTGGTAAAGTATTTGCCCTGTGTGCTATTCTACTATGCTGCTGAGGAGTAGATGTTTGCAGCACAGAATGATAGCGCATGTTGCTCAAAGCTTATGTAAAAGTCAGATGAAATCCGACATAACCGTTCACACTGCGGTCGCTTTGCGAAACATCAGATCTGTGTCTGATTTAATACTACATATGAAAGTGGCACAAATCTGAACTGAAGAGATCAGATTCCATGCGGTTTGGGCCGTTCACACTGTCATTACCTGAGTCGCATGTGGGCAAAAAAATCAGATTCGGGACACATTTGGCTGCAGTGTGAACGTAGCCATATTTGTGTGAACGTTTCCTATAGCAATCATAATGATCTCAAACTACCTGTTTTTCAGCTTTCAATGGGTCCAAGCAGCTCTTACGGCATAAATGTTTGTGAAGATGCGGTGGGTCAAAAACTGGAGGACTTAGAAGTAGATGAACAGGAGGAGGAGCAACAGGAAGAGGAGCAACAGGAGGAGGAGGAGGAGGACGACGACCAACAGGAAGGGAAAATGCAGCAGGAGGATAAGGAGCAACACCAGGAGGAGGAGGAAGAGAAACAGCAGGAGGAGGAACAGCAACAGGAAGAGAAACAGAAGGAGGAGGAACAGCAACAGGAAGAGAGTCAGCAGAAGGAGAAACTGACTGAGGATGAGATTAAACAGCGGAGGGAGAATCAAATTGAAAAACAGAGGGCGGCGCAGATCAGCTCCTGGATCACAGCTGTAGCAGTGCAGAACGGTACAGCTCTTACACTCATATACTGCATTAAAAATCTTACTTCCAGCATTCCTCCAGGCCTGCAATGTATGAAAAAAGTAGAGCCACAGGATTCTGGATAACCCATGTAAATATTTTATGGGAAAGTTAAAAAAATTAATTAATTAATTAATTAATTTATTTATTTAGTTTAGCTCAGCTTGAATGAAAGATTGTTGTTGTTTTTAATCTTTGAACAATTGTTGTTCAGTGAAACATATTAGCAGCCACTTGTTGGAATAACTAAGTATTTGCTGCAGCCTCATTTGAAGCTTAATTTAGTTTCTAAAGATGAATCACACTAATGTGGTCACTACCAGGGGTTGCAGCAATATGGAAGCTCTTTATATTTGGAAGTCGATAACTAATATAATAGGCTAAGTTTTTTTAGCAGTTTTAAAGTATTTGTTTAGTATGTTTACAGTACAGCAGTAAAAATATTTGCTACTGTACAACATTTTTAAGAGGATCAAAACCTTTCATTAAAGTTGACCTAAAACTATTGAACAACAACTATTCTTGCTGATCGACTTCAAATGTTGAATGCTGTATATCTGTATGTCTTGAAATAAGCTTGTTAATTATGCTGCAACTGGCAGCAGCAAGAGACAAGATTATGCCAGATGAGATTATGCATTTGGATGCAAAATATGTCAGGAAAATAACAAGTGGATTGACCTCTAGTGGTCATCATGTGAATTTCTTTTATGTTTGTAACAGTGAGATTTGCTAGTTTCTGATTTATCTATATATTGTTTCCTTCAGACTTCTTTGTGTGTGGGGATTTTAAAGGGAACATATGGTTCAATCAACCCCCTAATATGACCACCTGGACTCAGAGAAGACCGGCAAGTGTTCCTTCGCCTTCCTCATAGATATAATAATAATAATAATAATAATAATAATAATAATAATAATAATAATAGTCAAATATCATGTCAATTTCTGATAGACTTTGTGGTTGTTGACTGGTCTCTAGGCACACACAGATAAAGTGAGTGTACTGCGGCTAACAGAGAACCTCATCATCTCAGCATCTCACGACAGAACCATCAAACTGTGGGACAGGCGCTCTAAGAAACAGGTATTTTTAATCCTGCTCTAACACAAGGTGCATATATGAATCTGTATTGCTTTTATGTAATATTTCCCACTTTTTTTATGCTTTGCAGGTTGGCATGTTTGTGTGTGGAGCTCCTGTCAGGGTGCTGGAGGTCAATCCACACGACCCCAGGGAGTTTGTTTGTGGCGATACACAGGGTCAGCTGTATTTCCTGTCCTGGAAAGGCTGATTTTCTCATAGTCCTTACGCATTCACTATCTTTGTTTTATCAGTTGTACGGTAAAGAGGCATTCTCATTTTTATTACAAGGACTAGTTCACATCCAGAGGGAATATTTTGTCACTAACTCATCCTCTACTAGTTCCAAAGCTGTATGAATTTCTTTCATCTGTTGAACAATGAAAAAATAATAATAGCTGAACAGTTTATGATCATCATTGATTAACAGTAGGGGAAATTACAATGGAAGTCAATGGTGACCAATCATCGTGGATGTGAACTAGTCTTTTCAATTGACGTGAATGGAACGTTCTGCACTAAAGACACTATTGCCTTAAGATAAGCCATGATATGAAGAATGTTTGCATTGATTTTATTAAATTAATATTATAACATTATTAACATCTTTTTTTTGAGAATTCCACAATCTTAATGTATCAAAGTTTTTGTGGTGATTAAATACCTCTGCAAGATCACATGGCAAAAAGCAAATGTCCACTGAACGTGCTGTGATGGTGTTCTCCATTATCGAAAATCCATTGCCCAGGATAGAGATTGACTTTTATTTTATCCCCTTCATCTAGCAGCAGAGAGACCCCGTTTGAAGAGCTGATGAAACCGTCTGCTTGATGTCCATGTGTAGAAACGATATGCTGGTCATTTTTAAACAGCCCTGCGGTAACAGCTTTCTCTTGATTTCCAACAGCCTTCGAGAAAACCGTGAACACGTAGACTCCCTTCGTAGGCGCTGTAAAAATTCCTGGATCCAACAAAGGTTAAAATGATAGATGAGAATTAAATGAGAATTTTATAGACGATTGCACAGAGATATACATTTTGATTTACCTGTGTTTGGATCATAGGCACTTCCAAAATTGAGGAAGACGTGTTTGTAAATGAGGGTGTGTAAACCGTTATAAAAAGGTCCAACACTTTGAGGTCCGAAAGTGGTCAACAGAGAGGCTGAGAAAGCAACTTTGGGAACTTAAAACAACAACAAAAAAGGTTTAGAGTCAGTAAGAGGTTTTGAAATGTTTCTCAAAGAAGTCGCTTTACATTGATTTTACATTATTTCAATTCCACAGAAATTTTACAAAAACGTACTGCCTTTTAAAGGGCTTCATGATTGGGTTGTAGTTGCAGTGGTACTTTTTCAGCAGTACGTATTAGTTCTTTTGCTTCTCAACAGATGTTCAGTGCACATACAGTGCATGAAAGCTAAAGAAATAGACAGCTTAAAGATTCAAGCAATAATTAATAAAATTCTCCCTGTTTACTCATCCACAACTGGTTCCAAACCTTTATGAGTTTACTTTTTCGATTGAGCAACAAAGAAGATATTTAAAAGAAAGTTGAAAACCTGAATCCATCGACTAGGAAAAACAAGTCTCCAGCTTTCTTCAAAATATCTTCTTTTGCATTTAACAGATGAAAGAAAGTCAAATGGGTTTGGAACAAGTAAAGGGTGAGTAAACGGTAACCACCGTGAACTATTAATTTAAAATTCGTAACCCAGTTGATATCAGTGATTTCATAGTATGCAATTCAATTAAATTTATAGAGTTAAAGTTATAATGTTTTAGTAATCCAGTGTGGTGTTAAACACATATACAAGCAAAATCAGTGCGGTTTGTATAATATAGATTGTGTCATGTAATGGATTCTGTAACATACCTTCCTTTTGTGTTTTTAGTCGCTCCATTTCTGTCTCCATTGATTTCATCCTTTTTTCCAAATCCATTATTTTGTTTAATTCTTCAAGGATGTTTATGTTTGGCGTGAGTACATTTTCCGCCGGAATAGTCCACACACTGAGTAATACAATTGTTATAGGAATTAACATTTTTTATGCTGTTAGATGTTATGTTATGCTGTTGTGCCGTGTGCTGAATTCTCTTTTATAGTTATAGGCAGAACAACTCCTTGCGTAATTGTTTGCTTTGACTGGTAGACTTTGGACTATAAAAAGTACATTTTAAAGCAATAATTTCTTTAACCATTTGATCTAAAATGAGAAATGATTGAGCAATAGAAACATACGTGATAATGTGTCATTCTTCTTCACCTATAGGATAAAGCTAAAGTTGTATTCAGATCAGTGACTCCAGAGCACAATCTATATAGAGCCTTGTAACATTAAAAAAGCAGCTTTTATCCTAAAATAAATGAACAGCATCTGTATATAGATAGTATAGAAGTATTGTCAGTACAAAATGAAGTCGTATTGTAATTTTACAGCGTAAACCTTTGATTTTCAAAAGCTTTATAGAGGAACATACAGAATACATTTGTCTCATGGATCATTTTATTTTAAGGGCTCCTATTTTACCTCTTTTCGAGAAGTAAGGTAAGGCTTTGGTGCCTCCAGAATGTGTCTGTAAAGTTTTAGATCACAATTCCCATCATATTTTCTAATATACAATGCAGAATATGCATTTTAGTCCATTTTAGGCTCATAGCAAAGTGTAGCTGTTTTTTTAGCCTGTGCCTTTAAATGCAAATGAGCTGGTTCTCCCTGCCCACCGTTTTGACATGCGTGGCTGCTTCTCATGCAAAATGAACTGCATTTTTGTTGTTGTTGTTGTTGTTTTAAGTAAACTTGAAAAACTCACACTTGAGGTGCAGCTGATCATGTCAGGGTTTGGGTTTGGGAAAAGGACGAGGACTCAATTGCAGACAAATAATATGGTTTATTAATAAAAAATAAAACAAAACGGCAAAACAAACTACCCCGAGGGGGAAAACAATAATGAAACAAATAAACAAACAAACTTGACTGGGCTAGCAGGAAAAAGCAGGGCGGGCAAGGCTGGACATTAACGACGGGGTATAAACGACGTCGAACTGGCACAGGACAGCAGACATGAGGAGAATATAAAGCAGAGATAATGTACAAACAAACAGGTGAACATGATAGACTAATAATGGGTTAACAAGGAGGGTGGGGCTAGACAATAGACGGGAGAGCACATGACAAACACCACAAGCCATGTGCTCACATAAAGACTAGAACACACAACAGAAACACATGGCCACTATGTAAATGCGGGGCCACATTCTTAGACAACAAATTAAACGCCAGACACAAGCACACGATAAAATAAAAATATCTTACCATGCGCTCACACACGCAGCGTGCATGTTTCATCCCAGCAAAACCAACTAGACTTAGACGCTGGGAATGAAACACTACACTGCAGACATGACCCGTATCAAGCGGGAGCGCGCACGGTCCAAGCGCTTACAATTGGCACTCATACAGAGACACAATGACAACACACAGGACTAGACAGAGCTAGTGTCTGGATTCTGCCACCAAAACAAGAAATTTACAAGACTGGAGTGGCAGAACCCTGACAGATCACAGATTGTTGGAACAGATGTTTTAATTCCAGTTTCTTTGCAAATCCTGTTCTGTGGACACGTTTAGTTCCCCAAATCAGAAAGAGTTGGGACCGTATGGAAAACGGTAAGTAGTGTGAAAGTAGTGATTTCCAAATTTACTTTGACTGGTATTTCATTGCAGACAATAAGAACATAAAATAATTCACGTTTTGTCTGGTCAACTTAATTTTATTTGTATATATGCATCCTTTTCTGTTATTCAGACCTGTAACACATTCCAAAAAGAGTTGGGACAGGAGCAGTCAGATGGCACTGCATGAATCGTCATTCATCTATAAGCGATATCACAACATGGGCTCAGGACTACATTAGCAAACCTTTGTCAAATACCACTATGCGTATTTACATCCACAAATGGCAGATAAAACTGTACTGCCAAAAGGAAGCCCTATGTTAACATGTATATATATATATATATATATATATATATATATGTATATATATATATATATATATAT
>CAIGQQ010034181.1:2553181-2577357 GCA_903798035.1 Danio albolineatus | reverse complement strand
ATATATATATATATATTCACTCTATCCTTCAGCTTAGTCCCTGATTTATCAGTGGTCTCCACAGTATAATGAACCGCCACTTACTCTGGCAAATGTTTTATGCCGAGGATGCCCTTCCAGCAACAACCCAGCATTGAGAAACACACTCTCCATACACTCTCTCATTCACAGGGACATTCATACACTACAGCCAATTTAGTTTATTAATTTAAGCTATACCAAACCAGGCCACTTGGATGAAACCCATAAACACCAGGGAGAACAAGCAAACTCCACACAGAAATAGCCACTTGGCCCAGTTGGTACTCGGCGACCTGCTTACTGTGAGGCAACAGTGCTAATCACTAAGCTAATAATGTATTACTAACAATTAAATATACCATACAAATCACATTAAAAAGAAAAAGGCAATATTTTTAAAATATATTTATTATTTAAATATATTGTGAAAGTAGTTCAGTAGTAATAGTAATAATAATATTAATATTTGCAATACAATGAAAAAAAGATTTAAATAAAAGTCTGTGAAGAAAAACCCATTGTAACTCCACTGTCAGTTCCACTCACTCAGTCATTCACTCTCCTTCAGCTTCGGCAAATGTTTTATGCAGTTTCCAGTTATCTGAAATTTGTCATATTTGTCTCATGAATTTGTCTGAAGTGTTTAATTAGCATAACTGGTGTGGGCTCCTTTATTGTTAAGGAATTGTGAAAAACACCAAACTGCCATCATGAGTGAAGAGCACAAGGTTGAAGAAATAAACTCTTTTTGCTGGTGCAGTAAATATTCCTGTTGAGAACAGCAGAAACTTAAAGTGACCAGATAAAACTTGTAGAAGCCATTGTATTATTTTTCAGTATTTTTATGATACCTGTGTTGCTGTTATATGCATTTCCAGTGTTGCTAAACACATTTTCATACACAAGAGTGGTTTCTTTTGTGAAAGGGCCGATATATTTCACACCTTGTGAAGTTGACAGTGAGGCTGAAAAGGCTACGTTCACCCTTTCAACCCTTCCTTTAAATAAATAAATTAGAAAAGAGACAGACGAGAAAAAACCCAGGTAGTAAAAAATTCTGGCCCAGATTTTCATTAAGCTGGCTTAGTAGGCATTCATCCGGCATGTGGGCCAAACGTGGTCCAGATTTGGCAGAGGTGGCACCATCTTTAAGGTGGCAGACAAGACATGGGCCAGATGTCAAATGTAGTATTTGGCCCAGATGTTCAAAATTGATCTGTGGGCCACGTAAGTTTAGCCTATCTTGACCCACATTTAAAATCCTTTAAAATATTTTTTTGAGTAAAGAAATATTTCAATACATTCCATCTTCCTGTTTGCATCCTCTAATGCCTTATTTTAATCCAGAAAACAATCAAGATTTCATTATTTGAATTATTAATCTTTTCTTTCCTGTATGTTGTAAGTAAATTTATAATTATTATAATTATTTTATTAATATAATTATTTTATTAACATCTGCTTCACCAGATCAGTTTGTTTAGAATCGTGATGATTCTCTTTTAATGTTGTTCTGTTTTCTTGATAATTTCCTACATAGCAAAATTTCTCTGGCCCAGCTCTGGCCCACACAATCAGCTTTTACTTGGCCCACATGTCGCAGTGAATTATAGTACATAACTGGACCAAGTCTGGCTTCCAGAAAAGGGCCAGATTTGGCACATGAATGTAATTAGGATCATGAAAATGAGAAATTCCGAGAGTTCAGTCAAAACAGGGTGAATCGGCCTTCAGCCACTACGCCCCCCACTGCTGGAATCAGCTTCCAGAAATGATCAGATGTGCTCCAACATTCAAATCAAGACTAAAAACACATCTGTTTAGCTATGCCTTTACTGAATGAGAACTGTGCTACATCCAACAGATCTATTATGTCTTTTTTTCATTCTTTTAAAACCTGTTTTAACACATTTAATCTGTTTTTATCTGTTTTTAAGAATTTTTATTCTTTGTTTTTATTTCTTATACTCGTTTTTTTTATTGTTGTTTGTGTAAAGTACTTTGAATTATGAAATTTTGTTGTGTATGAAATGTGCTTTATAAATAAACTTGCCTTGCCTTGTAACTCTTACATGTGTTTAAAAAATCAAGAAAAAGTAATAATTGATTAAAAAAAAAACTTTAATATTGGCAACACTAGGTAACACCTGTGACAAAAATTCTGCATGTTATTTTTAAACAAATGCACAAACAAATCATTAAGCTGTCACTTATATTTTTTAATTTAGTAAAAAATTTATTTTTAATAATGTGGTCTAGTTTTAAATGTTAGGAAAATAAATAGATTTTTTGACATTTTGCAACAAAAGAGGACATTTTAGTAAAAACTATTATAAAGATCTGTATCGATGCGTTTGCTTTATGTTACATTACCTGCATTATCTGCTTTTAGTCACTCAGTTTCCTTCTCCATGGATTCCATCCTTGTTTCCATAATTAAAAAATTTTTCAGTACCTCAATAAAGTTTATGTTTGGTGAAAATAAATCATCCGCCATTGCAGCCCAAATACTGAGCATTACGGCTGTTATAAAAATCAACATTGTTCTGCTGGCAGTCTGGTGGTGGTGTTTCAACTTTGTAATAACATTCTTAAGCACCACAACTTGCTTACCTGTTTAAAAGGAACAATAGATTTTGGACTGCAATCAAAGCATTTGAAGCAATCATTTATTCTGAGTCACATGGAAATTACAGAGTGACAAAATATTGTGAAATAATGCTGTATCATAATTTTCCCAAAGCAATAGACCTTTTTGAGGGATGTAAACAAAAACAATGGTCCCCCTACATTTTTTTAATTTCTATTTTCAGAGAACCCAAAGAGAGCCACATATTGATAATGTTATGAGATCTGTTTTAACATTAAGTTATGATTGAATTGCCTCTTGTTACAGTTATGGAATAGTTTGATAACAAGCAGGAAATGTTCATGGGCCAATGACATGACCACACCATACCTGTCAACCCTCCCGTTTTTCCCGGGATTCTCCCGTATTTTACAGTTCTATCCCGCTATCATCCCGTAAATGTATTTTCAGCCGTTCTCCGACGGGTGTCAATAATAATAAAGTGCCGATCCTCCCTATACGCAACCTATACCGCCCAACCACCAGGGGCCGCCCTTGCTCTTAAATCTGTTCGAATCTGCCTGTGCTTTCGGTTTATTTTGGCAAGAAACACTCTGAAATAAACATAAAAACGGCGGGATTCCCTTTCCTTTTCATTTCAGGTGCCGTCGCTCCTCCTATACAATCCTCAAAACAGTCATAGAGTGGTGCGTGACTTTCAGCTGACGCGTCCGTAGTGATAAACAGACGCTGTTTCCCAAACGGATTCTGTACACTCGATTAGAGGCATAGTGAAAGTGGATACTGGGTTTTGTATTTGTGTTTGAACAGACATACACATAATTAATAACAATAACATCTAAAGATGTCGATCTTGATGAGGTTTTTTTCAAACCCAAATAATTTTTTCCTAAATGAGCAAAACTTTAGGTAAGCAATCGAATGCTTTCATTATAACTACATATGTACACTTCTTTTATTTATAACAGTGACACCTCTGTTATTTAATGTAATCAAACAAAAAATCTAAATAAATGAGATTTATTCACTGCTCTTTATTCATAATGTGTAAGTTATACAGTGAGGAAAAGATGAATAAGATTTGATAACTTCACTGTAAAAAATTGCTGTAGTTTTTACAGCAAAATTCTACAGAAATTTACTGTTTTCACGTTTCACAAGTTATTATTGTAATTCGCAGTGCATTATGGGTTAAACCAAGAGTTACAGTTGTTAACTGCAAATTTCTATGGGGACTGTAAATTAATATACAGGTAGGAGGTGAGTCAATGTAGATTCTGCGTTTTTACAACAACATGTTGTAGTGTTGCATTATGGGATTTCGCGGGCTGATGCAGATTTGAAATATGGTGGACTGGACGAGCGGGAGAATATAGGAGGCATTATTCGTTCATTTCAAGGTAAGTTCACTTATATTTACGTCTGTAAATATTAAAAATATCTAATTTTGTTTACCTAGTGTATTCATTTAACAGAGTTGATACCATTTGTATTCATAACAACGCTAATGATTTGTCGTTAGCAGCCTGCATATCAGGGTTTACTTATATGCAAACGGTTCAATCGTTTGAAACTTATTTGTTTAGTGATGCAGGCTGTCATTAATTAAAACTGATTTTTTTGTCGGGAAATAAAGCCGTGCACAATGTTAGTTAGGTTGCTGGGTGTGACACGAACCTAAACGACAAATGCGAGCGACTAAAAACACCATAAGCTTAAAATGAATGTTGGTGAATGCTGCATTGCTTTACTGTGTTTCACCTTTGTCAAGTGAAGGTTGTTCGATTCAGCAGTTTGACGAGCGCAACGTGAGTGTTTGTGATGCGTTAATGCTTTAATGTGGGGCCAGCCAGTTTCGAAAAACACGAGAAATATAACGTAATATTTTTATATTCGGCGCTGAATTTTGTTAGATTGATCATTTAAATGTTAATTTGCCTGTTTCGATGTCTTTATCGGATTTGGTAATGTAATAATCTATATTGATTTGTTGTTAACGTGATATAAGGGCATTTACTTGCATGTAAGAGTTCCAATGTTTTTAAGCTACTTTGTTAATGTCAAAAGAGAGTAACTCAACTTTAATTTCTTCTTTCAGGAACTTTGGTCGGATAATTCAAGACGTGGCGAGTTGCTGGAGGTGATCCGAATCTGATTGATAGGCTAGAGGTAAAATAAACGCACTAAAACATAATAAATCTAATGCTAATGCTAATGAACTCTGCATATTGCTACCGTGTTTTTTTTTTTTTTTGGTGTCGCGAGAATGTTGTTAGTGTATTTGCCGTTTTAAAAGCGTCACGTTTTTCGAAGGGCTTGTGGCCAAACAAAGTTTTTTTTTTTTTTTGAAAAAACGCATGGATTTTTCTATTTAATTTGATATTCGGTTTCTGCTTTGAATTTGCAAAAAGAACATTTAGCAAAGCTCTGTGGTGTAACTAAATTGCACTTAAAGCAGAAAAAGCAGCGATGACATAAGGCTATCTGTCCAAATAATTTCCATTCTCTTACTATACTTTATTCAGATGAATATACTGTAGATGAATAATGTATATCTGTAAATTATGTCCGCACGAGAGCAATACCATTCTAGGTTATACTCAGCATATGAAAGTGCACAGCAATTTTCCAAACTGCTCCTTCACATGTGGTGTACCAGACTGTTGCCGTGTGTTTACAAAATTTGCAGCATTCAAATCTCATCTATACAGAGACCATAAGGGGTATCAAAAGTCACACAGTGGGGTCAGATTTAACCAGTTAGACATAACTTTAATCTGCCAGATTGAATATTGTCTTTACAAATGTACAAGTCTGAAGGATTTGATTAGGCATTTAAAAGATCATATAGATGAAGGAAGGGAAATAAAATGCCCTTTTAAAAGCTGTGTGAGGACTTTTAATGTTAAATCCACTTTTGCTTCCCATATCTCAAGAACACACAAAAATGATCAACCTGAGCATCTGCATGATGCAGATTTTGTAAACCCATCACAGCAAGAGTGTCAACCCTGTACATCTCTAGATGAGAGTGAAGAGCCTGAGCCAGGTGAGGTTTTTGAAAGCGTAGATGAAGAATTATTTCTGAAGAATTTGACTTTGTTTTATTTGAAACTTCAAGCAAAGCTTCTATTACCTTCATCTGTAATTCAGACCATAATTGAGGAAGTCCAAGGAATACATGATTTAGCGCAGGCACATGTTTTCCTAAAACTTAAGGACAGATTGTCTGAACTTGGTGTTTGTACTGACACAATAATAAATGTAATTGAAGAACTAAAAAAAACTGACATGTTGAAGGCAGGCAATTCTGTTTTGCGTACAGATCAGTGTCGCAAAACAGTCTTTAAAAACACGTTCAATTATATCGAGCCAGTGCCTGTATATTTAGGTTCTAATGACTTGGGGAAGGAATGCTTTGCACAGTATGTGCCCATAAAAGAAACTGTCAATGCCCTTTTTAAATCAGAGGAATTCAAAAGGCAATATGAACTATCTCATTCTCGCTTACCAAAAAAGGATTTGTTTGAGGACATTTGGGATGGACAAAATATTGCTAATAGTACCTTATTTAAAATGGACAGTTCATCTGTAGCATTAATTCTTTATCAAGACGCTTTCGAAGTTGTAAATCCTTTGGGATCAGGCCGAAAAAAACACAAGATTTTAGCAGTTTATTTAACATTTGGTGATATTTTACCACACAACAGATCAAATATTGATCAGATGCAGCTTGTTCTTCTCTGCAGGGAACAGGATTTTAAGTGTTTTGGACAGGAAATAATTTTTAATCGATTGATTAAAGACCTAAAAGACCTAGAGGACAGCGGCTTTGTACTTGAGGATGGCAAAGTTATTAAAGGGGCTCTGTGTGCAATAGCAGGAGACAACCTCGGGTCACACGGTATTGGTGGATTCCTGGAGAACTTCAGCAGAAGTACTTATTTTTGTAGATTTTGTGATGTAGACAGACAAACATTTGAGTGCAGTCCATTGTCAGAGGGTTCAAAAAGAACAAAGCTGTCATATCAGCAGATTATCAAAGACCTAAGAGAAACCAACTCTGAATCTTTGTTTGGAATCAAATTTGACTCTGTATTCAACCAACTGCTTTATTTTCATGTTTGTGGGCCTGGTCTTCCACCGTGTCTAGGTCATGATCTTTTTGAGGGTGTTGTTTCCAGTGACTTGGCATTATGTATCAACCACCTGGTAAACAAGGAGAAGCATTTCACTTTTGATGAACTGAACAGAAGGATAGGTCAGTTTACCTATCTTGGTAGTGAAGCAAATGACAAACCTCCGGAGTTTTGTCCAAATAGTGAGAAGTTAGGTGGGCACGCAGTCCAAAATTGGTGCCTGTTGAGAGTTCTTCCTTTGCTGGTTGGAGACAGGATAAAAAACCCAACTGAATGTAGTGCATGGAACATGATTTTACTTTTAAGAGAAATAGTTGTTCATGTGTGTTCACCAACTATTACTGCTGATCAGGTTGCTTATTTGGGTGTCCTCATAGAAGAATACATCCAGTCTAGAGTGGAATTATTTCCAGCATGTCCCCTTAAACCTAAACATCACTATCTCTGTCACTATCCGGAGCTTATAATCCAGTTTGGCCCTCTGATTCGTCTTTGGACGATGAGATTTGAAAGTAAGCACACTTACTTCAAACAGTGTGCAAGAAAATTGCACAACTTTAAGAACCTCTGTGCTACTTTAGCAGAGAGACATCAACTCTTACAAACATACTTAAGTGCTGGGACTCTTTTTTCACCTGTAATTCAGGTGGGAAGAGGAAATGAGTTCTATACTAGTGACTACAATGACAACATTACGGCAGCTACTTCAGCATTCAGTTTCACTCACGAATCCACTGTAGCTGCAAATGAAGTCATTTACAAAGGCACAAAGTACAAGAAAAATATGTACGTTGTACTAAATCAAGATGAAAAAAGTCTACACATAGGTGAGATTCAACTGATTTTAGTTCATTGCAATGAATCTGTCTTCTTTGTTGTGAGGAGGCAACAAGCTGTGCAGCTTGTTGACATGGGTGTCCACTGCATAGTTGAGACAGTTGAAGATTCAAACTACTTGTGTGTAAAGCAAGAGAATCTTCTTGATTATTATCCATTAGCACAGTACAAGATGAATGACTTGCCAGTGATTATTTTTCATCACTCTTTTCCAGATTTCTAAAGGCATGTCCATGTTGGATGAGGATGTACGAGATGCTGTATTGGCAGTCCTACCTGGGCTACCAGAGGAAAAACTAGTGTCTCTTTTGAACAAGTTGGCAAGCATAGGAGTTGAATCCAAATCTGACTTGCAGTTTGTTAAAGAAGACGATCTCCCTGATCATATCACACCAATACAGTGTCGTCGGCTCCTCAATGCATGGAATATAGAGGGTACGTCATAGTCATCTTCATGATCACTGATGCAAAATTGCTTGACATTAATGATTTATTGGTATACTTTTTTTAGTACACTTTTCTTACCTACATGTTGTCTCAAACACATTGAACATTTCCTTTTTTTGTGTGTGTGGAGCAGTAACAAAGTTTTATATATATATATATATATATATATATATAAAAAGAGAGAGAAATGTGATTTTGTTTATACAGTGCATGTCAATGTGGACCAGTTCCATTCCAAGTTAAATAATAAGAACGTAGTCATCTAAGGGTAATCAAAAGGATCTACAGTATGTAACATATTAGAATATTTTACTGAAGACAGTTTAAATTGTTTACTTTAATTATATCCAATTAAATTGAATTCTGATAAATAACCTTCATACTGTATTTCCTATTTAAAACCGGACAGTTTAAGACCCTAAGTAAGGACCCTATTGACCTGCAATGTATGCATATAAACATCACAGTTTATGAAAATTTCTGTTTCTTTGTGAGACAACATAAGTGTAATATTGCTTGACAACATTGCTTGAACTATGTCATTGTTCATAGTTTGTAGGTCCTGAATTGTATTAGGCTATTAATGACAAATGTTTTTTTTTTTTTTTTTTTTTCCAGACCAAACAGTTTCTGCCAAAGTAACACCTTTAAAGGCGACATTCTTTGATTCATCAACAGAACACTCACCATCTTCAAATTCTAGTTCTTCGCATACACCAAGTGTCTCCAGCACAAACAGCTCCAGTACAACTGTCGATTTAACTGTATGGCCTGAAAACTTTGAAGTTCCATGGAATCGGATGTCTTGTGGTATTAAAACTGCCACTGCACTGGGTAGACGCCCTACCGCTAAAGATCGCAGAGAAATGGTGAGAATTATTGTTGATGAGATGAGACAGACAGAGTTAAATCCTTCAAAATCACAGTGTCTGATTGTTGCAAAGAAGGTTGTTAAACAGTACCCACAAAGCTTTGCCGATGTTCTGAAAGATGGCACAAGAATTGGCACAGGCTATGGATCTCTTATGATACAGCTAAAAACAAGAGTGGAACATGTTAATCGTGGCTGCTCATTTTCGAGACGCAGGAAACAAAAAAGGACCTCAAATTCACCACCCAAAGATACTGGACCAGGACCTACTGACCAGTATGGATGTGTAAGGTGGCAGCCTGAGTGTCCTGTTGATGGTACTGAAGAAAGTCTCCAAGAAAAGCAGAAAGAAATGAAAGACCTCTATAGTTGTGAGGGGCCAGCTGGAGCTCAAAAAGGACATCTCAGTCAGTTAATGAAGGCTACATACTACCTCCAACGGAAAATGATTAATGCCTGTCCACCACCATCCATTGATGAGTTGAAAAATGAGTGGCCATATCTTTTTGTACCCAAAGAACTGTATAACCACTTTCAATTACTTACAAACATCAGCATTTTGGAAAAACTTGAGAAGGCTATGGAAGAAAAAGGAAAGATGATTCTTCAGTTTTTTCGTCAAAAGCCAGCAGGGACCAATACAGATGACATTCAGCGAATACTTCTGAAGTTTGATGATAGTGAAGCTTCAAGTTTCATTCCATGTGTGGTCCTTGTGCTTCTGTCACACTTTAAAGAACAAACCGAAGCACTGATTCTCCAGACAGATGTAAGTCTTATACATTGTAATTTTTAAATTATTTGTTTATTTGGCATTATGTATTTTGGTATCATATACCATTTGTAAATGCATTTTTAAAATTACTTTTTCCCCCCATTTTTTTTTTCTTGCAGGTGTCAGCAACAGCAGGTGATGTGGAGAAAAGCTTGGTGCTTCCAGACTCTCCAAGACTGATTGTCCTAGGTAATGTACAATGTCCTGAATTTTTTTAATTTGTTAGATAAACTTTGCATGCATTTTTGTGTAAGTTTTGCTTATATATTTATTAATTTTAGGTGACATTCTCACTGCAACTCAGTGGATGCTGAGCATTGAGGGTCAAGTAGTTGTTAGTCCACACTCCAATTTCGTGGCTGGATTTGCAGCTTTGTTTTCAAGCTACTACAACTTCAACCTGGTGTACCAGGAGCAGGCATCCTGCACTCTTGAATTTGTTCAAAGGTAAGAAAAATACTTAAATAGAATTATAAATATGTTAAAGGGAATGTTCACCAAAAACGGAAAATTATATCTACTGTTCCTCACTTGCCATAAACATCTTTGAGTTTCTTTTCTTTTGTTTAACACAAAAGAATATATTTTGATGAAAGATGGACAGCTCTAATCATTTACTTCCAGAGTATTTATTTATTTTATTTCACTACCACTTTTATACTACTTGCATTTTTTAAATATTCATTTACCCGTAGGCTATCCAAAATGTAGGTGTCTTTATGATTTATTATAGTCTCATTCAAAAGTTAAATTATCAGTCTTTGCAAGAAACCGAAAATGATAACAATTCTACTTTTAAACCATGTACAGGATAAGCCAGACAACTCTGGATGTTGAGCTTTCTTTTACACAAAGACATGTTCATGCTAAATCTCATGTGAACTAAAATGAATCTTATTTACACACATTCTACCTCTTGTAAATAATTGATTCAGTTCATGACTGTGACTGGTTCCGTACTTCATCATATGACAGAAAGCTTGAACTTTTTTTCATTTTCTTCATATGACCACAATATATCTGTTCTATCTATATAATCACAAAAATAAGTTTTCATGTATTTTTTTCTTACTCTCAAAGTGATGGTAGTCAATTTTCTTGCATTATAAAACTCACCACCGACTACAGTATCAGTTAAAACTTAAATTTTCAACTGAATGACAAATATAATCTTAATCGTGTATGATTTTTTGGTGATCGTTTTTTTGCAGAAACTAGTTTGATTTAATTCTGCACATTATTGTAAAGCCCCTGTTCTTATTTTCTGACTGGTCTTTGTGCAGATGCTTTGTTGGAATCAATCCACCCACTGGCACCAAGGCAGCCACAGCAAAGGTTGGAGGAAAAAAAGGTGGGAAGGTCTCAGAGAAGAGGAACCACACAGTCAATCCTCATGTTTGTACTCTTCTTAGAAAGCTTATGGACTTTGAATGGCTGAGCATGTAAGTGAGTTAAATTCAAACTACAGGACTTCTGCAAAGTGAACAGACTTTTTTTTATAGACACACATTTGTCTAATATTAAGTTGTTCAGTAACATCTTGAAGCTATTTGCAGTTTATTTTGTGATATTTTGAGAATATTTTTCAGCAGTGTTCAGCAACAGAAATGTCATTTTACAAGTTGATGTCTTGGAGGGCTCTGTTGTCAGTTTTAATAAACAGTTTTACAACAGTTTTTATAGACACGTGATGTTGTAACATTTGGCATCTTGTTCAAAATGCCTTACTCACTGCCACTTTTGACTGTTTTGGTGAATTTAACAAAATTTGTTTAAATGTGGTAAAACGTGTTTTGCCTTAGCTGGTTCAGTTAATTGAACCAAAGTTTTATTCAACCCAGAATATTGCATTGAATTTAAAGTGTTTAATAAAAATAAATATTGTTATTACAAAAATTTTGCATTTGTTTTTTATTCCTGTTATTAAAAAGTGTATTATGTAATGTAGTTAAAACAATAGAAATAGAAGTAATATATTTGCTTACTGTAAAAAAATCATGATTTACAGTATTTTCAAGGTAAAGGTATTACAACAACATCTTGGGTTTTGGGGTATTTACAGGATTTTATTGGCAACTTTAGTTGCCAGGTAAATGCTGTAATGTATTGGAATTACAAGACAGTACTGTAATTTTAAAATACAAGTTTATTTTTTATTTCTGTAAAAAAAACAAGAAAATACTGTATTTCACATACAATTATTAGCTGTAAATGGATTAACAGCATTTTACTGTAATCCATTTTACAGCAATTTACAACATTTTTACAAGACATTATTGGCAACTTTTTTGCCAGGTAATTCCTGTAAATTCTACAGTAAATTTTTTACAGTGTTGATCCTATTTCTTTATAACAGCTAATTTTAATAAGCTAAACTGTTTGCTAACGTATACTATAAAATTTTCTTTTGTAAAGAATAATCTAAAAAATTATTACTGACTGTTTAACTGTTTATTTACTTTGAAACAGCTCCAGAAGGACATATTTAATAAGTGGATTCTTTTTTTATGTTCTTTTTATGATTCTTTTTATGGGGGTGCTGGGGGGATGATCCCTTATTTTCATCATTTAAAGAGTTTTGTAGAGGTCAGACATATTGTGAATTTGCAGTGCTTGCAACAAATGTATAACAAAGTTGTACAAAAATCACCCCTTTGACATGCCTATGTTTCATGCTGTCCAGTTCTAAACAGGTCCGCGACGACTGCTTAATCTGCACTTCCATAGGCCTTGGAGAAGAGCCAGAATGTATGGTTGGTTCCCCATTAATAATTAATTTAATCATACATTTCTGAAATGTGCATGCATGCTTGGTTTTCATGTAGTGTGCGGACTGTCTACATTTTACAGATATCAACTGAAGGTGTTCATTTTCAGAAACCAGGATACAGATCACCTTTTTCGCCAAGAGTGGAGAAACTCTGTTTGAACTGCCAATAAAACCTTACGGTGATGGTGCAGTGGGTATTAAATCTATATCCATTTCATTTCATTTGTCATGTTTTACAGTGGAAATGTTACTGAAATGAACGTTGTCTTCATATTTTAGGGAAAAGCAGCTGTTTTTAGACGACTGTTTTAAAAGACTCCCAAAAAGTTGACAAGTCTCCCTGCACAGGAGGTGGACCCGCACGTGGAGTATTTGGATATTATAAAACCAATTTAAGTTTAAATGATCAGACCAGGGTGACACGGAGGCGCAGTAGGTAGTGCTGTCGCCTCACAGCAAGAAGGTCGCTGGTTCGAGCCTCGGCTGGGTCAGTTGGCATTTCTGTGTGGAGTTTGCATGTTCTCCTCTTGTTCTTGTGGGTTTCCTCCGAGTGCTCTGGTTTCCAAAGACATGCGCTATAGGTGAATTGGGTAGGCTAAAATTGTCCATAGTGTATGTGTGTGAAAGAGAGTGTATGAGTGTTTTCCAGTGATGGGTTGCAGCTGGAAGGGCATCTGCTGTGTAAACACATGCTGGATAAGTTGGTGGTTCATTCCGCTGTGGCGACCCCTGATTAATAAAGGGGACTATGCCGAAAAGAAGATGAATGAATGAATGAATGAATGAATCTTTGCCTCTTCACAGTAGTGAGTGTCTTCTCTCAAACTAATGTACATTGTTTTACAATACAATACATACAAAATGGAGATGTACACTTCAACATTCAACAGGTATAGAACAAACAATCCAAACTACACATAACATGCAACTTTTAGACCACATTCTAGCTTCACCAAGCATTAGTAAATCACATACAGTCTAATTCAGTTTATTTAGTTAAACAAACTATTCACACAAGTACAAACACAACAGATCACAACACACATCTTGAGATAACACTCATGCGAGTGACATTACAAACTGTTGTGCGAAAGCTTTAGGATTTAGGATCTGACTGCATCGTGGTGAAAGAAATGAGGGTTGAAAAGTTAGGTTCAGCTGGTAAATCCAGTCTGGTGTCTAATCTGTGTGAACCAGACCAGTACTGACTGAGCACTGAACACTTTTGAACACAGTCTTGACATATAAAGATGCTGGTGAGTATTTTCTATTCACATGGGGAAAAGCAGATGTCCACTGAATGTGCTGTGATGGTGTTCATTGTCAAAAATCCAGTATCCAGAATAGAGATTCACATTAATTTTGTCCCCCTTCTCCAGCAACAAAGAAACTCCATTTCCAGAGCCAATAAAACCACCGCTCTGCCGCGCATATGTTGAAATCTCATGCTGTCCATTTCTAAACAGGCCTGCGACGACTGCTTTATCTGGACTTCCATAGGCCTTGGAGAAGAGCCAGAACGCATAAACCCCCTTAATGGGTGCTGTAAAGATTCCTGATCCAGACAAAAAATGTATTTAAATCTTTCAAACACTTAACAAGGTTACATTCATACATATGAAGTAATGTACTGTACCTGTGTTTGAATCGTAAGCATCTCCGTTATTGAGGAAGATGTGTTTGTAAATCAAGGCGTGTAAACTGCTGTGTGGTCCGACAGTGGACGACAGAGAAACGGAGAAAGCCACTTTTGGTACTAAAACATGCACAAAACCATGAATTAAAATAGTAACAATAAAGCAGTTACGATCATCTTGTCGCATGATAATGTATTTATATCAGTGCTGATGCATTTGGGTTTGTTTACCACAAAAGGTGTATCCGAAATCAGCTCCAAAACCCCTATTCACTATTCATACATTAGTACACTAAATTGGATGTAAATTAGAATGTAAAATTACTGAAGTGAGTGATTCGAGCACTGAGTGCCCTGCACTGGAAGGCATGAAACCCTCAGATTTAACTTCTTGGTCAGATCCTGTGATAGTTATTTAACACTTAGTGAGCTTTCTATTAGCAATGAAACAAAATATTTTGATTTATGTCATTCATTCATTCATTCATTCATTTTCTTGTCGGCTTAGCCCCTTTATTAATCCGGGGTCGCCACAGCGGAATCAACTGCCAACTTATCCAGCATATTTTTACACAGCGAATGCCCTTCCAGCCGCAACATCCATACACACATTCACACACTACGGACAATTTAGCCTACCCAATTCACCTATACCACATGTCTTTGGACTTGTGGGGGAAACCGGAGCACCCAGAGGAAACCCACGCAACCACAGGGAGAACATGCAAACTCCACACAGAAATGCCAACTGACCCAGTCGGGGCTCGAACCAGCGACCTTCTTGCTGTGAGGCGAACGTGCTACTCACTACACCACCGTGGCGCCCTTGATTTATGTCATGTAAAACGTTAATCTAACAATTAAAGGTGCTATATGTACACAGCAAAAAAATCTGTGTACATTTAACTCAATTTGAGTTTCACTTAACACTCCTTGGGTGTACATATGACTCCCTTCGTTTTGGAGTTAAAATAACACTTTCTAAAGTGTGAAATTTGTACATTACTCACAGAGTTCATTTTAACACTGTAAGAGTTTATTCTTACACCTAACTGGAGTGTGTGTTACCCTTCAAAGTGTTAATAAATTATCTTTTTTTCCTATATTATCAATTATCAATTGGTGTGTGTGACAGATAACAGGTATCAAATATGTTGAAAATTGTATTGATTTATTAAATGTTGAAAATAGTTTTAATTCATTAAATGTTCATTAATCTTTTCAGAAATAATTTCAATATGATTGTGCTTGGTTTGACAAAAAGTGATACTGGTTTGATCACTGTTTGTCCGAAAGAACCGGTTCGAGTAAAAAAACTGAACTTCCCATCACTAGTGGGAAATACACTGCATGTTGAGTTTAAAGTTCAACACTGAAAAACAAACTCTTAAATATACGCTCTTTCACACCCGTGGCTTAAAATGTACTCCGGTTTTAACACTAAACAACATTCAAAAAAATCACACTGTATATTTAACACTGGAATTTTTGCTGTGTATGTTTTTGACTCTTTTAAAGAATTAAAATACCATATGTGTGAAGATATTTAAGAAACATGCTAAATGAACATTCTTGTTGATCTGAACAACAAAGCTGAAGTCAGATTTTCTGCTTTGAAAATAACCCTTACATGCCGGAACAATGTCTTTGTTTTGGTCCCTTTAACTCTCTCACTGCCAGTTTAGCCAATTATTTTTCAGCCTCATTCAGAAGGAATCTCAAAGCATGCACCCGTGACCAAAATGTGACCTCCAGTGGACAGTAACAGAATCCAAAATGAGACGCAGATTCAGAGATCCACATGAGGTGGTTTTAATTAACATATAATATAAATATTACAAGCATTAACATTAGATGAGCATGGTTACATTGTAACTGTGTGTCCTAACACGCTTCGTGATGGGATTTTGCAGTGATAAGCAGTTTGGCTGTTTGCACCAGATGAAACACGACAGAAATCAGCCATTCAGAAGCACAGAATATGCACTCACTCACAAAATGGTAAGGATTATAATCTAATTAATACATATCAAACTTCTTCAACATTATCAAATGTACACGCTGAATCACTGATATGTGTTGGCTTCAGTCACAGTTCTACAGTTCATTTTTAAATGTTTTTTTTTATTTTCAAGATCTTGATTTTACACAATTGAAATCAGCCTTTAGGCTTGATCATCAGATTCACTTCTGTTGGTCCTCAATCTGACAACCTGCGCTTGCCTTTGTTTTGATCCAAGAATGCAATACCTAGTTCAACCATTGAGTGTCATACGTACATACTGCACCTTTAAATAGTACATGGCTGCATTCGAAATCACATACTTCCATACTAGACAGTACGCTAAAATCAGTATGTGAGCCGAGTAGTATGTCTGAATTCATAGAGTTCGAACATCAGTATGCGAGAAGTGATGACCTACTACTTACGGTGAGATCTGAAGTGAGCATCCCATGCACGCTGCGCTATCGCATTATGCCCCATGAGAGAATTCATGAACGGGAGTGAAACGACGCAGTTGACGCGGGTAGGTCACATGATCATGACAAAATGGCGGATGTAGTACGTTCGAATTCTGTTCACACTGCTCACATTCATACTGTATAGAACGTACTCTTCTAACGGCCGAGAGGTATGTTTAAATTCATGTGCAGTACCTACTGAGTAGGCGGTTTCGAACGCAGCCCATTAGTCAGAAACTCGTGATGTATTGTGGGATTGAGTGCACTTCAGATCGACCATTGTAGTTTCAGACTGACACCACTACAGATGTGATACATTATCTAACAGGGGTGATTTTTATACAGTCAGAGGGAGAAGACAGCCTGTAAATGGGTCAATATGTGACTACAAACTTGTAGTGCATACTTTCGTGTAAAAACCATTTGCCCAGAGATTGAAAAACAAGGTAACAAAGTTGTAAACAATGTTCAGTTCACTGCATCAAACAACAGTTTTGCTTCATGAGACCTCATAAGTTCCAGCTAAAAATCTACTTTTATGTTCTACTGTAGAAAAAAGTCACCCACATATTAAATGGCCTGAGGATGAGTAAATTATACATGAAATAAATACATTTTTCGGTAATCTACCCTTTTAAGGGTTAATGATGAAACGTAAATTATACAAGACAGTTAACCCCATTTATCAGTCTTGAATAAATAATAGCAAAAATATACTACTAAAGTAGATACATTACCTTCGTTTTGTTTTATTAGACTATCCATTTTCATTGTTATGTCAGTTGTTGTTGAACGCATTATCTCCAGGTCCTTTGCTTGCCCTAAAATTATTCAAGTAATAAACAATGGGTAAGCATTAGTTGTTGGGTAATTTTAGCAAAACATTTACAAGCCTTTTTTGTTGTAACCCTTAAATTTATGATTGGCTCTTTTTTAATGTACTAACATATGTAAAAGTCAGTGGCTGTAATCTATTATGTTACCTTCACTTTTTTGAAGCAGTTGATCAATGTTGATCTGCTTGTCTTCCAGTTTCTTTGCTTGTGCTAAAATTATAAACCAGTCATTAACTTGTCAGCACATACATGGACAGTGAAGATCACAGATTTAAGAATAGTCCACAATGTTACAGATTATTATGCTGTTAAAATTAAAAGAAAAAAGTGGTGCACTGTAAATTACTTTTATGGTAAGACTTGTTAATCTACTAATAGGACAGAAACTTCTCATTTAAAAGATTTTTGCCTGCATTAAAAATATAGTAAAAGGTGTCACATTACCTGCATTTTCAGTTTTCAGGCGCTCAATTTCCTGCTCCATGGATTTCATCTTTGTTTCCATGATTTTAATCTTTCCCAATTCTTCAAGGATGTTTATATTTGGTGAAAATAAATCATCTGCTGTTGTTGCCCAAACACTGAGCATTACGACTGTTATAAAAATCAACATTTTTATATATTAAATATATATATATATATTGTCTGCCTGGTAGAGGTGTATCAACTGAGTCACATTCTGTTAGTAACATTCTTAAAAACCACAACTTGCGTAATTGTTTAAAAAGACCAATAAACTTTGGACTGCAAACACTGCATTTGAAAAAATCATTTGTTCTGGCCCACATGGAAATTACAGAGTGATAAAATTGTGTGGAAAAGGTGATGTAAAGCTGTATTTTATTTTTCCAAATAAATAGGATATGCCGTATTCATTCATTCATTCATTCATTTTCTTTTCGGCTTAGTCCCTTTATTAATCCGGGGTCGCCACAGCGGATTGAACCGCCAACTTATCCGGCATTTGTTTTACGCAGCGGATGCCCTTCCAGCCACAACCCATCTCTGGGAAACACATCCATGCATTCTCATTCACACACATACACTATGGACAATTTAGCTTACCCAATTCACCTGTACCGCATGTCTTTAGACTGTGGGGGAAACCGGAGCACCCGGAGGAAACCCACGCAACCACGGGGAGAACATGCAAACTCCAGATATGCCGTATTGTTTTCCCAAATAATTGAATATGACAACTTAAAGGGAGATAAAGATAATTATAAAGAAATAAAGAACATTATTTAATCATTCGCTCACCCTTTACTTGTTTTTCAATGAAAACCTGACTTTTGATTTTCATAATATTTGTTTTTCCTACTATGGATGTCAGTGGTGCAGGTTTACACCATTCTTCTAGATTTCTTTTTGTGTCCAGCAAAAGAAAGAAACTCATGTATGTTTGAGGGTGTGTAATTAGTTTGTAGATTTTGAGTTTGGGCTAACTATTGTCACAGAAGGGTGACGGAGTAAATGTAACAGTTTATTGCGGAATATGGCTGACTGGTAGCCTAATATTGCAAACAGGTAAAGTCTTTTCTTTGGATAAGGATGAGCAGTTGACCAAGATTGACTGAAGACTGATGAATATGATGAACACAGATCGGGAGACACACACAACCAGGAGAGAACCGACACTTTCTAGGTAGCAAATAAATCTAGTCCAGATTTGGCATAAAGCTGGCACAGCAGCCATTTGTTCAGTACTGGCATACAGCACATGGGCCAAACATGGCCCGGGGAGGTGGCACTATCTTTAAATTGGCACACAAGACTGGGGCCAGATATCAAATGTAGTATTTGGCCCAGATGTTAAAAATGTATAGGTGGGCCATGTAAGTTTGGCCTATCTTGACCCACTTTTAAAATACATTTTAATTATTTTTGAGTAAAGAAAAAAGAATTCAAGAAAAAGCTTCATGGGTTTATCGAATTCATTGTAGTCGTGACACAGCAACACATCTGACCCAGTTCAGGCCCAGTTCAGGGTTATTAACTTGGTTGAGACTTGGCTCAGATATGGTCTATATTTGACCTTTGTATGGAAGCCAGACTTGGTCCAATCTTGTACCGTAATTCACTGAGGCATGTGGGCCAAGCAAAAGCTGATTGTGTGGGCCAGATCTAGGCCAGAGAAATTTTGCTATGTGGGTAGGAAGAGAGACAAAGACACTGTGGGTACACATGGAGCAGACAAGTATAAGCTTCTCAGTTGGTTTGGCTGACCATGAGCGTTTGTCCTTCTCGATGCGATGAGGTTGGACACTGAGTGAGGGAGCATGCAGGTATTTATGGCGTGACATGATGAGAGGGGAGAGTGCAGGTGCGCTGGTGATTATGTGACAGGGATCTTGCTGATTGGAGTGACGGTGAATTGGTGAATCCTGTGACTGGGGAGAATCTGGCCTGGCTGTGACACCTTTAAACAGGTTAGCTGGTTTTATGAAAGAGATGCATTGTGGAAGCACTTTTAAATTTATTTTATTACTTATTGTGTCGTACTTACTTTTTTGCGTAATTGATTTTTTTTCTTTTCAAGCTGATTTTTTAACATCACAGCTTCAGAAATATTTGATTTTGCTACTTTTTACTGTTTAAAATCCTAACTAAACACATCTGATCAAAGTAACTGAATCCTTCAGGCTTGTTTGAAACCTAGAGGTAACTATGTTGAAACATGGGTTGGAACTAAACTATGCAGAGCCCCGGCCCTCCACTAACTGAGTTTGACACCTGTGTTTTAAAGGAATAGTTCACCCAAAAGTGAAAAATTACTGACTGTTTACTCGAGCGCTTTTTATTCTGTTGAACACAAAAGAAGATATTTTAAAGAAAACTGAAAACCTGTAACCATTGACATCTACAGGAAAAACAAATACTTTGGATGTCAATAGTTACCATTTTCCAGTTCTTCAAAACCTTTTCCTGTGTTTTCAGCAGAATAAATAAATTTATAAAGGTTTGGATCTATTTGAAGGTGAGTAAGTAAGTGCATTTTAATTTTTGGGTGAACTGTCCCTTTACAACATTACATGGTAAAAAGAAGGTGTCCACTAAAGGTGTTGCGTCTATATCCATCGGTGTAGATACGACTCTGTCCCGTGAGTTTTACGCTCATCTGGTCCCCTTCTTCAAGTAGAAGACTCACAGAGTTACTTGCAGTGTCCTCTTTGTCTTCTGTGGGAGGGTTATCTGTCACTGCAACCACAAGATCATCATTCTTTAGCAGCTTCACTCCAGCTGAAAAGGTATCATGAGTGAAGAGCACAAGGTTGAAGAAATAAACTCCTTTTACTGGTGCAGTAAATATTCCTGTGGAGAACAGCAGAAACTGTAAAGTTGACCATTGCAAAAGCATTGATTCCCCCCCCCCCCGCACTCACACACCCACACACACTATATCCTAATACCTGTCGTGGCGTTATATGCATTTCCGATGTTGGTAAATATTTTTCCATATGCAACGATGGTATCTTCTGCATAAGGGCCAATATATTTGATGTTATGTGAAGATAATAGTGAGGCTGAAAAGGCTACTTTCACTCTTTCTGCAAAAGAAATGAAAGATTTTTTAAACAATCAGAAAAGAGAGAAAGTAAATGATCAGGTAAGAGGAAAAAAGCATATTTGCAATACGCTTTCTTAACTGACCTCTTTAGCGTGGTCAGATAATAATAATAATTTTACAACACCTTCATTCTTGCTTCTTGGCCCTTCAACATTGCCTTCAGCAGCATCTGCTCCTCGCTGTGAGGTCATGTCATGTTTAGAAACTTCTTTTTGGCACCGACACTCTAAAAACACAATTATAATCATTTACAGCTTTATCAATGCTCTCATTGAATTTATCCTAAAACCTCACAAAAAGACATAATTTTTATTGAAAAGTTTACAAATATTTTTATATTCTCATCATCAACAATGTACTGTATCTCCACAATGTACACAATTGTGGTTTTGGTTAAACTTGTTCTGGGGCATTCGCCTTTAAATTAGATTTTGCACATTAGAAAATGGCTTTTTAATAATCCTCTATGATTAGTATTATTGAGAACAACAAGAACAACAAAATTACATGGAAAATTACCTTAATAGTAGGTCTTGTTAATCTATGCATTGAAAAGCAAGTAGTCAATAACATTTGCTGCAAATATCACTTTAGCCTACCTGCATTTTCTGCTTTCAGCCGCTCAATTTCCTTCTCCATGGATTCCATCCTTGTTTGAATCTTTCCTAATTGTTCAATTACGTTTGTATTTAGTGAAAATAAATCATCTGCCGCTGTAGCCCAAATACTGAGCATTATGACTGCAGTAATCAACATTATTGCTCTGTCTGACAGTGGATCAAAGTTGTGCTGTAGTGAAGTAAAATTGGAGAGGAGTTAGTGGAGAAAAAATATGTTCCTAGCAGACCACAACTTGCACAATTTATTAAAAGGGCCAATAGACTTTGTACAGCAAACACTACTAAAAAAACGCCCCTCCACAAGGTCAAAAATGACTGTATTTGTATTGTATTATATTGATTGTATACAGTATTACATGTGGGGACATTTGTCCATTTTAAATTAACTTCAGAATAGTATGTTGACATAATGTTGACTTATTTTTTTATCTTTTATGAACTGCTGTCTAGAATGTTAGAAATCTTTTGGCTGGTTCAATGCTTTCTTCAAGCATTTTTCTAAACAAAGGTCACAATATAAAAGGACCATCGCACATGTGATTTCAGTGCTGAAAATATTACGTTTGGAAAGCCAGGATGTCCTGGCTCATTGTGGTAAAACAACTTGATTAAATGAATCAAAGTGAAACTGGACTGGTACGATGGATGATTTTGTCATTTTTTGTCAACAAAAAATGTTTAAAAGTTAAAAAGGCTAAGCTACTCTTTTAATTTTGGGCATACAGTTAACAATAAGACATTACTGGTGAATATTTATTTATTTAGGCTAACAGTTTGTGTTTTGCCTTTTGTTTTGGCTTCAAAATGGAAGTGGTCATAGTGGACATTTGATATTCGTTCTTGTTTATTTTGTAGATAACTGAATAAAATTAAAATTAAGATACAAATTATACCACACAAAATTTGTTAGAATAACCATATCAGTTATTCTGTCTGATCTTGATGTTATATGAAGATGTTATATTGTCACATTTATATTAAAAGCTTCTTGAGATATTAGAATTAAGTATTGCATGTCTGTCATCTTTTTTGAGGACATTACCCTAAAGCTGTGATCTTTTTAGTAGGCTATTATAGCTTGTAAAAATAATTTGTCAGTACAACAACAAAAAACATAATCCTTATTTCCTTTCATTTTTTTCTTGTTCGCTCAACTTTTGAAAACATCAGCTGCACTAACCTAAAGTTATTTGTCAGTAATACAAAAAACATTTAGTTGGGTTAACATAAGATTTCTGCGCAGGTGAATTACTCTGTAGCTCTTGTGCCAACTGAACATTTTGTATCACTTTGTTTTGATAATGCCTTTAACACATTTTGTTGATTGTGTTAAAGATTATTATCTGCATTGCATCAACATACCAACTTATTCTCAATAGACTGTTATGTTTGATTAGAGTTAGTGTAAGTTGACATGTACTTGAAAAGTTTCTTATCAGAAGTCAGTTAAATGTCTGTTGAAGGAGCAGTATCAGCAGATATTAAGCAGACAGTCTAGTAATACTCAAACGAGAAGTAATTGGCCTGTAGTTGCAATGCAACTTTTAGTCAACAAAATGTGCAATGGGGACCATCAAAATAAAGTGTTACTGAACATTTTTTGTCTGCAGAACTGGAATGCCTGAAATTGAATGAACAAAAAAAATCATAATCCTTTTTTCCTTTTGTTTTTTTCTGATGTACTCAACTGTTGAAAACATTTCAAAAAAGCTTCACAGGGAAAAATAAGTATAATCCTAGTAAGCAGTCCATCATGAGCTTCCAGCTGTGTGTGTGTAATCAGTAGTAACCAGAAACTGGTGTGTGTGTGGGTCTGTGTGTGCGCGTGTGTTTGTGTGTGTGTGTGTGTGTGTGTGTGAAGTGCATTATGGGAGTTGTAGTTCATTAAAGTGTCCTGTGTGTAGTTCTCCAGTATCTGCGCAGGCTCAAAAAAAACTTTCCTTCAAGGAAATTACAGAAATTAACAACCTTCATTTTTGTTGGGACGCACCCATTATGCAGGGCCCCACTGCAGTGCGAAATGACCACAGAAAGGACCTGTTTCTGTTTCTGTTAGAATATTCAGTTCCACTTAAGGACCACAACTTGCGTAATTGCAATCAATGCATTTCATTTATTCTGAGTCACATGGAAAATACAGAGTGACAAAATATTGTGAAATAATGCTGTATGATAACTTTCCTAATCAATCTAATACAACAACTTAACAGGTTAGCTGGTTGTATTTAGAGACAAAACTGCATATTTCTTCAAATTTAGTTTAGCAGTGCTCTGTCTTCCTTTTAGTGATAAAACTCAGTCTTTACAAGCAATTTATAACTTTACACTCAAATATACAAAGCAAACTTTGTAGTCTACTCAACAAATAATTACAATGTTTGACACTGACAGTTTTACAAACAAATTTCGAAAGGAGCATGTGATATGATTGATCGCAACTGGCTTCTCATCCGTAATCAGCAACAATTCAATCAGATTGATTCAAGCTTACAATAGGTAAATCGATTTCGCACTACTACATCATCTTCGTTTTGGAAGAATCCCCCCTCCCACTCCACACTGTAAAAAGTAAAGGTGCTTCAAATACCCTGTTGAGTACTCAA
>CAIGQQ010034181.1:2528992-2543181 GCA_903798035.1 Danio albolineatus | reverse complement strand
CCCCCAGCTACGACTCCCACGGAGTCCCCCCAGCTACGACTCCCACGGAGTCCCCCCAGCTACGACTCCCACGGAGTCCCTCCAGCTACGACTCCCACGGAGTCCCCCCAGCTTCAAGAACAGCTGAAAGACTCGCCGCCCACCCCCTAACACACCACCCCCGCTCCTGCAGGAGTCTTCACCGCCCAAAAATTCTATCCCTATTCCTGCAGGAACCCCGCTTACCTGGCTCTGACCCCGCAGGGATCACCCAGAGTCCCGACTCCCGCAGGAGTCACTCCCAGCCCCATCAAGACTCCCACGGAGTCTGTTCCTCTTTGCTCCACCAGGAGCATCTCTCCTCTTCCACAATATTATATCCAGCAGCCGGATATAGCATTGACCTATGCTTTTTGGGGGGTTCCTTCAATACGCGGCTGCTGTCCCGAGCATTAAAAAAGGCTTCTTTGGGGAGTTCATCGAGATCCACCGAGCTCAGACTCTCCTCTCGCCCTGCAAACGGGAGGGAGCCCAGGGCTCGAGGATCTTATGAGCTCAGGGCTCTCTCCCGGGACAGCATGCCAAACAAGCTTTATTATCAATCATCAGCTAAGTGTGAACTCTTGAAATATTTATTATCAAGGAGTATGAATTTGTTCTTTTATTCCAGGATATGGGTTCAGGTTTGGATTCAGAAGAGCTAGCTGTTGTTGCAGGCCAACCAACCCTTGGGCAGGTAGATATGCATCTTTGCATTGATTTTTGTATTATAGACCATGTATAAGTTCTGTTACATTGAGTAAAAATGTGACTTTTAGTAAATAAACTATAAATAAGGTAATCTAGTTTTGCATCACCCTAAAGAGTTTTATTTTAGGATACAAAAACACCTAGATGCACATGATCCCTCATCCTACAGTTTTTCTCAAGTAAATTAATTTAATTCTGGTTATGATTCTGGTAAGAAGAGAAACAGCAGCAATATTATATCATTCCATTAGGGGTGTGAACCTACAATGGTCTCACGCTTCGGTTACAATTATCATGCCATCGATTCAGTTTGGTTCGATATCTCACGGTACATTGACAATGCTTTCCATACATAATTAGATTTTTTCTACACAACACAAGAAAAAAATGTATGAAATTCTATAAATATATTAATATTTATATATTATTTGTAATACAATAGTGTCTTTTAATGTAAACAGTCAGATATATGAACTGTACCCTTAATTTTACCTGCTCAAAGAAAACACTCGTTTTGAATGTTTTAGACAAAACTCCAAAACATGCACAGAAGACAACATGAGCATTTATAGCAAATAAACTAATGTAAATATTATTCTGCTTGCTTTTTGAACGCTGTCAGGTGAGTTCTTACACTCCTATCATTGGTCATTGTCTTTATTGAGAGATGGCGTTTTACAGCATTTCTCCCTAGTAGTGAAAAAGCTGCTCGTGCTATACCTTCTTTAGTGTCAGTGAAAGATAGTCCAGCAAACTCACCAGCAGTAAACTGTGCACAATTATCTGCCTTTTAAGTAGTAGGAGCATTTTATTAACTCGCCCTCGTCTCCTTCGCTATAGTATTCTACCGCGACATAGCTCAATATTATTGTATATCATTACATCATTGTGGTACTATTTTTAAAGTGCTTCAATTGCTTTATTAGTACTGTATATCTAAAGATTACTTTGAGCTTCATTAAAACATTCAACAAAACTGGTAAAAGTTCCTGCTGTTCATCTAGAAATTTTGCAAAAGGATAGTGTGGAAGCAGTTATTTGAACATACCTTTGGGCATTTTCAGCAATACTTTTTTTTAAATTGGCCAAGCCTAAATAGCTATTACCAAACAGTGAAGACAAGTACCTACATGCACATCAGAATGCCGGGTGGGATATGACTTGCTGTATAAGATTGTCTAGCACAGGATGAATTATTATTTTTAATTCAAGTAGAACTACACTTGTACCACTGCTCTTCTGCATGCCTGCCTGACTTGCTAGAATTTTCCAAATTTTAAGATATTGTGGTTATATTATGACTTTTTATTCTCTTTTTCCCATCTATGTTAAGCTGCATTGAAACATTCTACATTGTAAAAAGCGCTATGGAAATAAAGATGATTTGAACTGAATTAAGTAGGTATAAACAAGTAGCAAAGCTGTAATTTAAACATTTGTGCAAAGCATTCTGCAGTTAGTGATTTTTTTGTTATGGCAATCATGATTTGCTACATAAAGTTGCTTCTGTTAGTTGCTTCTGCTAGTTTATAATTTAATATAGATTTGGTTTTGTATCTTGTCTTTTCTCCTCAGAACAGATTATAGGCCAGATAAACACACTTTTGAAGTTATTTTTGAAATGTAAGCTTGGGGAATAATAGGCTTATGGATTCTACTTATCATTGCAGCTTGATTTATTACTATTTGATTTATTACTAGGTTATTTATTACTATTGCAGGTTGATGGCCATGAAGTCCTGGAAAAGAAGGTTGCTGAGACACCTAGAGAAGCTAAAGAAGAGGAAAATCCAACAGTAAGCACTTACTTTATCATTTGAAGTAAATACTTCTGGTTTTATCATTGTAGGTTTCCAAACAGGTACCCTGGACTTGATTCCCAGTTAAATAAAATTATTTTATTTGACATTTTTACAGCAAAAAGGGCAAAAGAAGAAACCCAAAAATCCTTTTATGCCTCAGGTTGCAGCAAAGGTAAACATATCTGTTTTTCATGCTTGCTTTTTAAAAACGCTCCGAATTCACTGGAGTCATGTGCTGTTATTTCAGAGCAAAACAACACAGAAGAAAAATGAAGACCAAAATATTGGAGCTGGCAGTGATGTTGCAGAGGTACTGTAATATCCTATTCAAAAACACTGAAAACAATACTCAGCTGAGCTGACAAGGAATGAGAACCGAGAGACTGTCGTGGTTTCAAACAGAAGAAAGTTTGATACTACAGGTCAGGACAGTAAATTAGCTGTTGCACACCTAAGCGGAATTTTATATGTCTACAAAGAGTACAAGAAGTTTGTGTTAGCCCTGTCTCTGTTGGTGTCTGTCTGAGCTTGTTTTCAGCAATTAAACATGCTGAATAGGCTTATGTTGGCTTGTAGAATGTCTGAGAAGTGACGTTTAATCTGGTGCTTATCCATGATTGTCAGTGTCTGTTGGTGTTGGTGTGTACGCGATTTTTCTTTTTACACAATAAAGGAAAAACAGTATTTAAACTAGATTTTAATAGGACCCTTTTCTTTGTGCAGCCACAAAAAAAGAAAGATTTTTTTGCAACCTCTGACAAAATCAAACCACATGGAGAAACTACCTTCCTATTTGACTCACAACTTCTGCAATTTCTGTGGATTGGACTTTTCCCATCAACTTCTCCTTTACATGTTGTTGTCCAATCTTGCAGATTAAACCTGACATTACTTTCTGTTTCTAATCAGACTAAAGACCACAAGAAGACCCTCATGGAATGGCTGGACGAGTTTCGATTAAGTGAAACTCAGAGAGAGGATGAGGAGGTTGGTTGTATAAGTAAAGAGCCTTGCCTTTGATTTAGAGTCCATATTGAATAGACCAGATTTAAATGATCCTAAATGTGTCTTTCACAGGATCTTGAGGGCCTCATGGATTGGTGGAACACTGTGGAACGTGAGTTTGTCCTGCCATGTTTGTCCACAATTGCCCACATCTTTGTGTTTAGCACTAGCACTCTCACCTGGAAGTTTCTAGGGGATCCAAAAGTGTTTATTAGCAGGTTCAGGTCTGTTTAGATAGGGTTGAATCTAAAACACTGGCCCACTAGAAGCAGGTTTGGACATCCTTGCTTTAACTTATTAATTTAAGCCAAGGGTGTTTGCATGACAGTCCTTTATTAAGCATCGAGTTTTTCCCTTGCATTTTTTTGAAAATGCTTGCATATAGATAGCAATGTTGTCAAATTGCCCTTCATTCAAACCAATTCACACATATAAAACACTGTTTTATACATGCCAGACTAGTAGTTAATGAGGTATTATAGGCCAGATAACCCCACCTTTAAAGTATTTTCTGAACAGTAAGCTTGGGGTTTTATGGATTCTAATCATTTCTCATAAGTTTGTGTTTTCAAACCCTCAAAACACTGTTGTCATGTAAATACTCACTCACTTCCCATCGTCTCATTCCCTACTTTACCTGGTGTCACCATAAGGGAATGTACCGCCTGTCATAAACAGTTTTCTGTTGTTAGTTTAAAATGGTGTTGTGTAGTTAATCAACCATGTCGTGGAAATTTTATATTCCTGCTAAAGATATTTAATTGAACTGCAATTGAATAAGACCAGACAAAGATTGTGTTTTCAAAGAGATTAAGTGCATCACTCGTGGCTTATAAAGGCAAAAATTATATAATTTTGAGATTGCAAATTCACTTAACCACCCAGGGGTGCATTTCCGAAAACCATCGTTAGCCAACTAAGGTCGCAAGTTGTGTTGTTACAAACATAGTTCGTTGATTTGGCATTTCCCAAATCCTTCGTTCCAACGAACTTTCACAAACTGAGTTGCAAACTTCTATGCTTGCATTTACATCTCTGGAGCTGTAGTTAGCCCCCCATGCCCTATTTTTAGATCATTCTAACATTTAAACTTGGAATTATTTTAAAAAAAAAGAACATTATAGTCATCTCTCTTAGGTGTTATTTGCTTTCAAAGCCTTTTTAAAGTTTTAGCGATCTTCATGTTTGTAATTGCGCTCCCCACACATTGCGCTTCGAAAACATTGATGTAGTTTTGAACACAGCTGTGGCTCATGACGTAGGCTATAGGTGACCAATTATTTAAAAGCGGAATTTATGTTACGTCTCCAAAAGTTAACATAGCATACGTTAATCGTTTAACTTTATAGTAGGTTATTTATTAAGTATCTGTACTGTATATGAGATGGGCCTGTTGATTAGAACATTTCTGCAGTGGTTTGCATGTGTCAAATTGTAAAAGTGGACTTTAAAAAAAAACCCAATATCCTACTTTATAATGATAATAATTGTTATCATCATCATCATTGATATTGTTATTAAAGTATATATTTTTTCATTTCATAATAAATATTACATTTCATTTCTTAATAAATAGCATTTTGTAATTATATGATTTATTTATATTAGAATACGTGTTAGCTTTTGTAAGTGATTTTATGTTCATTTAGAATAGACTATGGAATATTCATTCATTCATTCATTTTCTTTTCGGCATAGTCCCTTTATTAATCCAGGGTCACCACAGCGGAATGAACCGCCAACTTATCCAGCATTTGTTTTACGCAGCGGATGCCCTTCCAGCCACAACCCATCTCTGGGAAACACATCCAAACATTGTCATTCACACACATACACTACGGACAATTTAGCTTACCCAATTCACCTGTACCACATGTCTTTGGACTGAGGGGGAAACCAGAGCACCCGGAGAAAACCCACGCAACCACGGGGAGAACATGCAAACTCCACACAGAAATGCCAACTGACCCAGCCGGGGATCGAACCAGCGACCTTCTTGCTGTGAGGCGAACGTGCTACCCACTAGGCCACCGTGGCGCCACTATGGAATATTCTCAATGATATTTGTAAGGGAAACAGGCCCTATATGTGCCATTTACATATATTTCAATTAAAATGAAAAAAAAGTGCATGCTTTTAACAAAACTAATTATTCATTCATTCAATTTCTTTTCGGCTTAGTCCCTTTATTAATCCGGGGTCACCACAGCGGAATGAACCGCCAACTTATCCAGCATTTGTTTTACGCAGCGGATGCCCTTCCAGCCACAACCCATCTTTGGGAAACACATCCATACATTCTCATTCACACACATACACTATGGACAATTTAGCTTACCCAATTCAGTATCTTTGGACTGTGGGGGAAACCGGAGCACCCGTAGGAAACCCACGCAACCACGGGGAGAACATGCAAACTCCACACAGAAATGCCAACTGACCCAGCCGGGGATCGAACCAGTGACCTTCTTGCTGTGAGGCGAACGTGCTACTCACTACGCCACCGTGGTGCTACCAAAACTAATATTGGATTTTTTTTAAAATGTGTGTGCGTGTAAAACAATATAATTTGCACAAAGAAATATGGGGTTCTTTTCTAAAAAAGGTGATACCCCCCATTTAGAGCATCATTATGGGCGTTTTACATCATAACTAACGTGGTTCAAGCGATGGATCTGCAACAGAGAAACTACGGGTTTTGGGAAACACTCGCCACTACATCCTTCTTTTCCCAAACGATGCGTCGTACTATGATAGTTCAGCCGTGAGTTACGTCGTTGTTTGGGAAACACACCCCAGAGTGCTTCCTCGGGTGTTTCGTTCTTAACACCACAATCATATTACAAAAGAAAAAGACCATTTGGATATAAAGAAAGTCATTCATCTTATTTATTAAACATTCACCTTGTCATTAATAAACAGTTGATTACTGAATATTGTTTAAGAAAGCTGATTTGTCGATCACACTTACATTTACTGTATCCATTGATTTTCTTTCTCCATTTTAGAATGGGAGGACATGCCCAAAAGTGACAACATGACTGAGAAAGAGGAAGCCAAGTAAGCCCTCATTCACTGTGTGCATGTGACCTGACAAATAAAGTAAATGTGACTGACCAGCTGCCTTTTTCTCAGGGCTTTTGCTGTAACCGCTGAGAAGGTGCAAAAGGGCATGCGAGTGTTTAACAAACTTTTCTCCGAGCGAGCAGAGGGACTGTGGCAGCACGTGATTGACCTGCATGCCATTGCCGATGGCCTGGACCGCTTCAACAAGAAGACCAAGATAGCCCAGATCACCGGTGGCTCCACCAGCGCTGTGGGAGGTGTCGCTACCATAACCGGCCTCATCCTGGCACCTTTTACCATGGGAACCTCTCTGATTGTCACTGCGGTTGGTCTGGGCGTTGCCATGGCAGGTGGGCTTACCTCTGCATCCGCTGGCATCACCAGTACCGTCAACAACTCTTTGGATCGCAAGAAGGTGGAGCGCATTGTGGAAGACTACCAGGCGAAGATGGGTGACCTTAACAAATGCATGAAGTTCATCAAGCAGGGCATAACAAACCTGCGCAACTTCAACCTGAATAGGATGAAGAAGCATGCATACAATCGAGACTTCCCATGTTTTGACAACATCTATGAGGACGGTGCCATGGCGGGTAAAGCTATTCTAACTAATGCTAATGAGATTATGCGTGTCATGCAGATAGCCAACGTGGCAGGAACCACTGCGGCACGTGCTGTGCAGATCGCTAGTATATCCACAGGTGTTCTGACGGGGCTTTTTGTCGGGATGGACATCTACTTTGTGGCCAAGGACTCCCATGAGTTGAAAAATGGTGCCAAGTCAGAATTTGCCGCCAAAATCAGAGAAGTGGCAGAACAGTTACAAGAGGGCTTGATGGAGCTCAACATCATTCGAGATGAACTGCGAATGACCACCACGGTGAAAGAAGACCAACCGTCTTGATAAACTACTGTAGAAATACCGCTGGGTTTATTATTATTACTCACACACACGATGCTGCAAAAATTACAGTTATATAACTATAGTGGCTTTTCTTATTATAAAGCAAAGCACATCTGTGGTCTTACCTTGTTTTTAGAACGTTACATCCACTTCATTTTAAGATGTATCTGCTGCTTTTATAGGGATTAATGTATAATCTACTTCATGCACCAGTAGGCTAAACACACCAATCACTGCCTTATCTGTTTTCAAGCACTTTTCTGGCAGATAGTGTTGGGGACATTTGTTTTGTTGGTGCTTCAGATGTGTCATACTGATTTCAGAATAATTATCAGCAAACCTTTAATTCATTCATTTTCCTTCAGGTTAGTGCCTTTATTCATCAGGGGTCACCACAGCGGAATGATCCAGCATATGTTTTACACAGCAGATGCCCTTCCAACTACAACCCAGTACTGGGAAACATCCACACACACTCATTCACACACATACGGCCAATTTAGTTTATTCAATTCACCTTTCAGGGGAAACCGGAGCACCCGGAGGAAACCCACATGAACACAGGGAGAACATAAAAACTCCACACAGAAATGCCAACTGACCCAGCTAGGACTCAAACTAGCGACCTTCTTGCTGTGAGGTCACAGTGCTGACCACTGAGCCACCGTGTTGCCCTATCAGCAATCATTTTTGTCAATCAGGCTCCTTGCCTGTGTGGGCCCCTGGACCGCAGCCCCCACAAGTCCAAGTATTTATGCACTCCTGACAGCATGGTGTGGATTTTTTAAACTGCTGCTAAAAACATTTATTACGTTCTAGTACATTTTGCCAAATGTTTATCATTGACTCTCTTATTTATTTATCTATTCGTGTGCCTGTCTGTCTGTCTATATTATAGCTCAATGTCACTTCAAGTTTGTGACAGTCTTTAAATTTTGTATTTTCACTTTTCATTTTGAGTGTAAAATAAATTAAGATATTCTTTATTGGAGGCAGTTGTAATATATTCGACGTCCATGGAACAAAAAAATAAATAAATATTTGTTAAAACCTGGACCGAATGTGTCTTAAGGAACACCCTTCTGTGTTTGTTTGGTCGTGGATGTCGTGACTCATGACCAATGCCTGTAAAAAAATATGAAAGAGACACGATCTTCGTCATACTTGCACTATGAGGCGGTTTACTGTGCTTGACAGTACTCGACACAGCTTTCACCGGGCGGGGCTTTGCAAAGTTTTGACAGTGGATTTCTCTGTAGCTGTACGCATGGAAGCATAAGGTAGGCAAAACAGTACGCTGAAACGTGGTCGCAAATGTCAATACAGCGTGTTTACCAAACAAATTGTTCAGTCAGGTCTCGGAATAGAAAACGCTTCCGAATTTGGCTTTTTGCAATTCGGACGATTCTCTCAAGACATTCAGACTAGAAAAACTACTTTACAACGGGCTGTCAGTTTCGAAAAAGAAATCTATATAAATGTTTAGAAATAAAACTACAAAATCAGCTAATCACAGTTCATGTTTACAGTTTGCCCAGCGCTAAAAGAGCGAGGCGTTGGGTCCGCGAGGCGTCGCCGCGTGTGTTACGGTTGGCGTTGTTTGTAATCATGATCATGATGATGTCATTGTCTACTTTTCCTCTGGATTGTTAATACAGCACTTTGTTGTAATAGAAACTGCAGTTTCCATAATTTGTCCTTTTTTATGATACACGTTTGTGAACATTTGTTTCCCATCTAATTCTAGAACCAGAAAAAACCACAATGGTAATTCCAAAATTGAAGCAGAAGCTCAGTCTCACTACATCAAGATGAGGTATTCTGTGGTTATGAGTAGGGTACAGTGCTGTGATAAAAATATTAATAGTTTTATATTTAAGATTGTTGAATTCACAAGAAACTTATTGAGAACACAAATGTGGCTGCTTTAAAATAAGTTATACATGATTTTTTTTAAAGCAATATGAAGCAACATGATTCCCCATTCTCATTTAAGAGGCACTGAGATCACCATCAGATAGTTTAGTTGCAAATCTTCACAGTTGAAACAATTAATTAATTCAATGTTTACTAGTTTAGAGATATTCTTTTGTGTCCATGGCCAGTCTGTCAGAAAGATCATCAACTATTCCAATAGTCAATTATCAATCCTTATCAATAATGAAGGAAAGTACATTTTATGATCATTTTAGAATATGAAAATTATGGAATGAAGCATTAAAGTTTTATTTAAAATACATATTTTTAAAAAGAAAACTGTAAGAAAGCATAACAATTCCAATAGGTTTTAAAGCAATGTTGTAGAAGTGATTATATAGATTATATAAACAAGGAATTTCTAAGCTAGTTAATAAACCACTCAAAACGTGTCTGAAGCTCTTTGGGATAAAAAGTAACATTTATAAAATAGATAAGCAGGAGACAATGAATCTGATTTAGTTGTGAAATACGTAGAAGATGCAGACTCTAAAAAAATTAAATAAAAACGTTTTTCATTTTAAAAGTTAATACTTAATTAAATGTGTTACTGTCATTTCTTTCTAGTTTTTCTGTGAAATTTCTACATAATTTTTTTGTAAGTGTAGGCATGTTTCTGAGTAATCAGTTAACATTTTTTCCCAGAACAAGTTAGTTGAAAGTGAAGTCCCATCTCTCAATAATCAACTATCAGACACCATTGACCCTAAGGTCTGCCATCTAATGATATGCTTGACAGTTATTATAAATGCTGTAAAGAAAAAGTTTTATATAAAATACATATTTTTAAAAAGTAAACTGGAAGAAAGCATAACAATTTCAATAGGTTTTAAAGCAATGTTGTAAAAGGGATTATAGAAATTATATGAACAAGGAATTTCTGAGCTAGTTAATGAACCACTCAAAAGGTGTCTGAAGCTCTTGTCAATTTTTTAATAACCTGTGAAAACGAGCTGGTTGTGATAATTAATTTTAATCTCTCTGGGCCTGATCTGAAAGAATAGTACATGGACCCAAGTCCTGAGTCCATCCAAGAGAGTGACAGCTTAGGGAGGATATACAGAATTTTACATGGCACATATAATAATAAAAAGATTTAAATTAAGTTTAATTGCACAATCTTATGTAAGTGGGACAGATTTAATAGTGAACCCTCTGTAGGTGAAGTTAACAAACAGTGCCATTGATTCAGATGAAAACAGCAGATATCACTCAGGTGAGCAATATTTCATTGTATCATGCTATTAAACGCTCAAATACATTTTAGCAGTCACATATATGAACTCTCAATTTGTGTTGTTTTCTCCGCTTGTGCCAAAAGGAGAAAGCAGATTCAATGTCCAGGCGTTCAGACGCAGCTAAGCACTCATCCGAGACGAGACAGTACATGTTTAAAGATCTGGGAGCAGCAAACATTCACAGAGAGGTTTGTAGTTTGATGTCTGTCTTTTAGTTTGCATTGTTGACTATTTTTACTTTACGAAGACAAGTATTTTTACTTTACGAGTATCATGCGTGACGGACTGGCTAGCATTAATGTCAGACTGTAAGAGAACAAAAAAAGTGTCGTGATGCATTTTTTATGTTCAAAATGCTGCTCTGAATCTGCTTTGGGATAAAAAGTAACATTTATAAAATAGATAAGCAGGAGACAATGAATCTGATTTAGTCGTGAAATACGTAGAAGATACAGACTCTAAAAAAATTAAAATAATTTTCATTTTAAAAGTTAATACTTAATTAAATGTGTTACTGTTATTCCTTTCTAGTTTTTCTGTGAAATTTCTACATCATTTTCTTGTAAGTGTAGGCATGTTTCTGAGTAATCAGTTAACATTTTTTTCCCAGAACAAGTTAGCTGAAAGTGAAGTCCCATCTCTCAATGATCAACTATCAGACACCATTGACCCTAAGGTCTGCCATCTAATGATATGCTTGACAGTTATTATAAATGCTGTAAATCTATACCCATTTCATTTCATTTGTCATGTTTTACAGTGGAAATGTTACTAAAATGTACATTGTCTTTATATTTTAGGGGAAAGCAGCTGTTTTTAGACGACTGTTTAAAAAGACTCCCAAAAAGTTGACAAGTCTCCCTGCACAGGAGGTGGAACCACAGGTGGAGTATTTGGATATTATAAAACCAATTTAAGCCAATATGATTTTGATGACAGTCAATTACAAATGATAATGCAGTTTAAGTTTAAATGATCAGACCAAGAGTAAACAGAGGTTTCAAGGTGTTGCCTTTTTTGTCCAAATGCTTTTGTAAACATTGTATCTACAATACTATGCTTTGCAGAAATTAACTAAATAAATTTTTTATTAAGAATTTTATGAGGAGCTTGTGCAGATACTTTGACAAAGCCAATTCATAATTGACAGTCATTCTATTATCCAATCAGTATAAGACCCCTAATCGTTCTTAAATTGAAGTGGGGGCGCATTCTGAGCGTGGGCTAGCACTGCGCTCAGACCTCTATCTCTATCTTTCTCTTGACAATGGGGATAAAATGAGTTAGAATGTCTTTCTTTTCCTGTTAGCTTGTAGCCTTCTCCCCGGACAGCATGCCAAATATGCATATATTTTTTTAGTCAAATTTCTGTAAGTGTAAGCTCGTGAATGATAATTATATTATACAGTTAGACACTAGGGGGAGGCAAAAGACTTCCTCAGAGATATTACCCAAGCCCCTAGAAAAGGTACAACATGATTGAATGAGATTATTGCCTGTAGAGTTGCATACAGTATTTAGGCGATTGATTAATCAAAGTGAAACGAGCCCGCTGAAGGGATTGCTGATGAGAAACACAATCTAGGTCACAAGTTAAAATGGCTTATTTCTCTGTATATTCTTTCAACATATTTGGGATTATGTAACTATATAATCAGCAAAATACGCAACACAGTTCTACTGTTTTATATATATATATATTTTAATAATAAAATCTTACATATTTTGTGTTTAACATCATCTTAAACCAAATTTTCATACTGAATCACAACTTCTATAATGACAAAACGGATTTGAAAAAAAACCTGAAAAAACAAAGACTCAAGTGATCCACCTTGTTTATACTTTTATATATGCTTTTAAACAGTTTACTCTTAAAATAATTCCTGCAATATAGTTGTTATATGTACAATATAGTGCAATATAATGCTGCAATTTCGTTTTAGCTCACAAACATCCGATGTTACCTTCCTCTCTTTCTCTCTCTCAACAGGACAAACTGTCATTACAACATGGAGAACTCTCAGCAGGCAAACACCATCAAACAGAAACCCACAACAAGGTGTTGCAATATTGAAATATAGTTCTCACAATATGCACTCAACAGAAAAACTTTCAAATAATTGGTTTAGCTTTGTTAAATGCATAGATCTGATGTTTATGTTTTTTTTTTTACAGGAAGAACCAGTATTTAAAAATGAGGATTTTTCAGCCGGGGACAGTCATGTAAGCCACAATGTCAGAGAGGTTTAGCGAGACCCATGATATTGACCAAATATCTTGCATTCAAAATCACAGAAATTGCCATTCTGATTCTCTGATTAATGTCTTTAGGAGGAAAATTCACTGTTTAATTTTCTCAAAACATTTCTAAGAGGAACCGAGGACACTTCTGGAGAGGTATGTTGCTACTGTAAAATAATACACATAACACTGCCTGTTTTCTTTATAGGTATTGTGCTAGCTAGTCTGTTTTTGGTACTGTTGAAAATATATAATATTCACTATCTTTCCTCTTGTAGGACAGTCCACCATTACACATTAAACTGCTGGCCAGTAATGACCATCTCTTACATCCCCCGTATAACAACGTTGAGGTGCTTCTCATTACAAAGTTTATTCTTGACAGTAGATTATATATCTACTACTAGAACTGTATAATCACCTACAACTCAAAATCACTGCCTCTTTTGTGCAGGATAATTCAGGGAAGCTAAATGGCACTTTCCGCAGTTCCCCAAAACCAGCATTACGTTTTGCTGTGGAAACGGTAATGCAGTCCATTTTTTTATTTATTGCTGTAACTGGATTACTGGTAATGTTTACAATCAGCATAAACCTCTATGGAAATTCACTAAAAATTCATATTATGTAGGATCCCCTGAGAGAGCACAGTGAGCTTACAGATTGGGATGATAGCTTTATGGAAGATGTTAAGGTAATGTATCCAATCAGCAAGGATCTGCAAATTGTCATGAAACAAATGCTTAACCTTTTTTGTCTGTGCTTGCTAGAAATCTGTGCCCAGAAAATGCACAGCAAGTAATGAGAATATCTTTAATCGTAGTACCAAAGTGAGTGTATCTCTTTTGTTTGTTTAATAAACTAGAGCATTTGCATCTTAAGAGGGTCTAAAATGTTTTATATATACAGTAATGCTATTCATTGTGTCATTCATATGCATTCAGGTGTCATATCGAGTGAAGAGAACTCTGTCTACAATGTCCACATTTTCATCCAGTGCACAGGTAGTTTAACATTTTTAAAAATACCCTTTCATATTTTAGATTTAAAGTATCATCATGAATTAAAGATCTTTATGTAGGGCTCTGATCAAGAAGATAGAATTAATGAACCAATGGAACTGCAACTATTGCAAAATACTGAGGTAAATCCATCTATCCATCTATCTATCTATCTATCTGTCTGTCTGTCTGTCTGTCTGTCTGTCTGTCTGTCTGTCTGTCT
>CAIGQQ010034181.1:2513474-2523992 GCA_903798035.1 Danio albolineatus | reverse complement strand
AAAAAAAAAAAAATTCAAATCAAATCAAATGTGTTTTACAGTAGCAAGGCTTTACCGCAATTTCGTTTTACAGTAATATAGCATTAGCACTTCTGGTAAAAGAAAACTTCTTTTTATGGTAAAATGCCCTTTATCACAATTTAATTTTACAGTATGATCATTCTTACAGTACTTTCACTGTAATTTATTTGCATTCTAAGATGTACACAAGCTGTACAAAACTTCTATTTTTAGTATTTACTACAGAATTGAATAAATCCAAAACAAGTGACACAATTTTTAACTATCTCGTTTTTGTGTTCAACTACAGTAGCAGTACTTGACTACTTTGATTACAGTAGAAGAATGCAAATTCCTAATATGCATTCAATTACTGTTCATTATTTTTAAATGATCTACAATGCATTGCATATTACAGTAGTGAACTGTAAAGAATGTATTTTACTGTCCACTACATAACTGTAAAATTGTGGTAAAATCTAACAGCGTAGACAAGTTGGGATAATTTGGCAAGTTGTAGGATAATAATCTGAAAGAAAATTCCTAAGGGGGCTAATAATATTGATCTTAAAATAGTTAAAACCTCTTTCATTTCAGTCAAACTAAAATAAGACTTTCCCCAGAAGTACAAAAATATTTGTAATATTCATCTGTCGTCACTCGTGTCTGACTTGTAATTTTGTATATGTAGGAAGGAATGAATACCCTGCAGGAATGGGATTTTAAGGACTACTCTGAGAGTGTAATCAACACCAGTCTCAACCGTAATATCAAGTATGTGATGAAGGAAGGTGGACGAGCAGGTAAAGCCCTCCTTATAAACACTGATAGACTTGTCAGCACTGTGAAAGTTTTGGGTGTTGCTGGAGGTGCTGCCAAAGCTGCCAAGGCCATCAGTATCACCACAGGGGTCATGTCCGCTCTTTTCCTCGCTCTGGATGTCTTCTTTCTCGCTAAAGACTCAAATGAACTCCGCAAAGGCGCCAAGACCAAATTTTCCTCCAAGATACGAGAAGTTTGCAAAGAGCTTCAACATGGCTTACTGGAACTAAACAAAGTGAAGACGCAGCTTCAGAAGACCATGGATGGAATTGAAGTGGAAGAATATGAAGAAGATGAGGAGGATGAAGATCAGTGTGTGTCAGATCCTGTTAAACTGGCTCTGCTTGAGCAAGAACTTGACCAGATGGAGGAGAAACTTGACCAGAAGAGTCTGCAGGATCAAATGAACAAAAGCGGGAAGGGTGGAACTGAAGAAAAGACCACAAAAAAGAATAATAATGCGGAGTGAAAATAAACGACGCAAATTATCACTAAGAAATGACAACAGCAGCATGGTTGGCTAATAAAAGTTTTGAAAGTGGGAGGAAGAGTGTGAATGAAGATTAATAATAATGCTTTTGTGGAAAGACTTGGAAAGATTTAGAACAGATAAACATGATGTCTGAACACAGACTTCAAGAAGGTTTGAAGACTTCTTGATTAATAAAGGACCGAAGATGGATAATTCAAAATCTTCTGCTGTTTATGATATTTAATCTAATTACACTTTGGTTTCCATCCTTTTAGCTCCTAAGTGTTTCTTATACGTTTGCATTTAGTTAGCTATTTGATGCTAGAAATGCAATGTTGCGTCATAAATACATGCTTGTGAGAGTTTGTTCAGAACACCTATACCGCAGATCCAGCTCATGATGTCATTGGCATCATCATTCAAAAGATGACAGCAGAGTGCCTGGGACAGTTTGGCTTCAGAATGGAGCAGTAGTGGAGAAACATTTTTGTTACAGTCTATGGCCATCGTTCCCAAACGCATTGCTCTGTGTTGAATTAAGGAGTCTCTTAAAGGGACTTTTCAGACAAATTAAAAATTTACACTCTTCTTACTTGCCTTAAAGTGGTTCCAAAACTTTTTTTTCTTCTGTTGAACACAAAAGATATTTTGTAGAAAAGGTATGAAAAACAAACACCATACCAGCTTCAAAAGAGCAATTTTTTTCTTGATTGGATTTTTGAGTGAACTGTCCCTTTAAGGGATGCTGTGGTGATGCAGGAGGAAAAAATAATGGCCCAGATTGTGAAATGAAAAGCCCTAGTCTGAAAAGCCCTAGATCAGGGGTCACCAAATGTGTCCTGCAGAGTTTAGCTCCACATCTCATCAACACATCTGCTTGGAAGATACAAGTATACCTAGTAAGATCTTAATTAGCCTGTTCAGGTGTGTATGAATATAGTTGGAGCTAAACTCTGCAGGACCCCTGCCCTAGAGGAATGGAAAGGGTGCCCTCTGCTGCAGAAAAATGTTAATATACAGTTGAAGTCAGAATTTTTAGCTCCCTGGTTATTTTTCCCCAATTTCTGTTTAACAGTGAGAAGATTGTTTCAACATATTTCTAAACATAATAGTTTTAATAACTCATTTCTAATCACTGATTTATTTTTTCTTTGCCATGATGACAGTAAATAATATTTTACTAGATATTTTTCAAGATACTTCTATACAGCTTTAAGTGACATTTAAAGGCTTAACTAGTTTAATTAGGTTAATTAGGCAGGTTAGGGTAATTAGGCAAGTTATTGTTTAACGATGGTTTGTTCTGTAGACTATTGAAAAAAAATTGCCTAAAGGGGGTAATATTTTTTAACCTTAAAATGGTCTTTAAAAACTGCTTTTATTCTAGCTGAAATAAAACAAATAAGACTTTCTGCAGAAGAAAAAATATTATCAGACATACTGTGAAAATTTCCTTGCTCTGTTAAACATCATTTGGCAAATATTTAAAAAAGAAAGAAAAATTCAAAGGGGGGGCTAATCATTCTGACTTCAACTGTATGTTTAGTACAATAATAGTTAATGTTCATTCATTCATTTTCTTTTTGACTTAGTCCCTTTAGACCCAGGGGTCGCCACAGCGGAATGAACCACCAACTTATCCAGCATATGTTAGTATGTTAAGCTGCAACCCGTCACTGGGAAACACCCATACACTCTCGTTCTCAGACGTACACTACAGACAATTTAGCTTAACCAATTCACCTATAGTGCATGGACTTGAGGGGGAAACTGGCGCACCCGGAGGAAACCCAAGCCAACATGGGGAGAACGCAAACTCCACACAGTAATGCCTACTGACCCAGCCGGGGCTCAAACCAGCGACCTTCTTGCTGTGAGGCGAATAGTTAATGCTTTGTAGTTTATTTGTTAAGACTATTGTAGCATCATAGCATCTCCATCATACAGATCTTAAATTACATGATGACATTTGCCAGCTAAGCACTTGAGCTGTCCCACACGTATCAGCCCCAAAAATGAGTAAATGTATATATAATAATAATGAAAACACTGAACATACTTACTCTGGGGACAGAAACAGTTGTTGGCTATAACTGGATATAAAACAAGGAAAAAGCTTTCCATTTTATGTGATAGATAGCAACACGTGGGAACCATTATTTTACACCTCTTCTCAAACAGTATTTTGAAAACTAGGATTAAAAAAAAGATACTGCTGGAACCTGCATGTGATAATTATTGAAGTTGCATTATGCTTTCAAGTTTTTAGAGAAAAAAACTCTTATATAATGCTCTTTACATTATGTAACATCTACTCGCTGCCTCTAGGACATACAATTCAGCTCAGGACATACAATTGTTTCTGTTGAAGCATATATTTTAGACTGAGTCACACGGAGAAAAAAGAAACCAGTGTGGGTTGGAATACTCAAACACACATGAAGTGCAGGACAAGATAACTGTCCGCCCATCAGTAAAATGTGTCATAGTTTAAATCAAATGTACAGAATGATAATGAAAGATGAATTCAGTGATTGCGTTCCCGCAGTGACTATTTGAAAAAGATCAAGCAGAGATGACATTTTCATCACACTCGTCTCAATGCAATTACAGACATCATTTGTCCCATTAACTGAGATCATCATGAGTGTCTATAGAGTGCTCTCATTATTACGAGCTATTCTGAGATATCTGTGGAGACCGCTTTTAATTATAGGGGACGGAGAAAGAGAAAGACACTTAAAATAGATCAAAATGTTACACTTTCCTTGATGATGATCATCTTCATTTGAATTGCCACTGGAAAAATAAATCTAGGATCTCGCTGCATGCTGCAACATCTGTCATTAAAGCAAAAATCAAAGGCATTTATAGTAATCTAAGCGAGTATGACCAGACACAAAAACACTATCTACAAACACTTGAAGTCAGAATTATTAGCCCTCCTGTTTATTTTTTCCCCCAATTTCTGTGTGACGGAGAGAAGATTTTTTCAAACACATTTTTAAACATAATAGTTTTAATAATTCATCTAATCAATAATTAGGCAAGTTATTGTATAACGGTGGTTTGTTCTGTAAACTATCTAGAAAAAAGAGCTTAAAGGGGCTAATCATTTTGACCTTAAAATGGTTTTTATAAAATTAAAAACTGCTTTTATTCTAGCTGAAATAAAACAAGTAAGACTTTCTCCAGAAGAAAAAATATTATCAGACATACTGTGAAAAATTCCTTGCTCTGTTAAACATCATTTGGAAAATATTTTTAAAAGAAATCAAAGGGGGGCTAAGAATTCTGACTTCAATTGTACCTTGTGCTAAATTCATCAAGTCATTAATATACAATAAACTGAGCATAACCTGGCCATTTGCCATTTAACTAAATTTGAAAATAACAAGCTTTTCCACTTTTAACAGCAACTTTTTTTGAATAAATCCCTCTACAAAATGCATTAATATGCAAGATATTGATAATTGCTCTGGTTATCAGGGTATTATTATTATATAGATTATTAAATAATCATTATTTGATCTGCTGTTGATTCAAAGAGATTTTCAAAAACTTGTTTGTTTTTTTTTAATTAAGAGCTACTCTAACAAAAAATGATCAACTAAGCATATCTATAATGATGATTCATGACAACACTGTATTTAGATTTTTGAGGTTAATAATTCTCACATTTATTGTGTTGCATCAATGATATATTAAATATGTCAGACGTGTATTGCACAGTAACTAGCTGTATTTATGTCTACAGGAGAGGAACGAAGGGATGGAGAAAATCTCAACAAATACAGAATCTGCCATGTCTTTTAAAGTGAAAATCCTTCCCTATTCTTATGTCCTAAACTCTAATCACCCCAGCATGTTGATGCCACAGGGCTATCATTTGCTTTCCAACCCCCTAATTTCCCACCCACACTTGACTTTTCCTTCTCCTCTGTCGCTTCCTTATTAACTCTCTTTCCATTTTGAATGCTGCGGAAGGTGTTTTTGTCCTCCGCGCTGATTCTCCTCGCTCATGCTTCCCTCTTCTACTTCTTTTTCTTCTGGAAGCGTCTGAACTGATTCTGTATTGCCAAAGCCGCTTTCTCTGTCTCTGGCGCCTCCAGGTCAATGTCGATCTCTTCTTCTGGTTCTTGCGTTGGGGGATTTGCACCTTTGCTCGCCAGTTTCTCCTGGGCGACTGAGAAACACATCACATGTGAAAATTGAAAACATTAATAGCATAGCAAAAAGTGCAACATTTTAAGCCTAAAACCTTAAATCGTTTTAAATAGTTTCATATGCATTTTATTATCTTTTAATTTGCATGATTTAAACTAGAGTGTGTATTTGTTTTGATGTCAAATAATTTTCTCATATCTCAGCATATTATGCAGAATCCTTGCATTATGCATTTGGTAGAAGCTTTCATCCAAATTGGCAGACATTGCTTTCAATATGCACATTTTATGATTTGCTTTAAGGTTGCACAATATTGGAAAAATCTAACATTGCAATGTTTTAGTTTTTTTATTTTACGATATATATTGCGATATGAATACAATTTCACCAGATGACTTAATATCTGTGTTTGAACAGAATTTGTAATGTTAGATTGATTGGGATGATTCTGCATTTGGAGTGCATCTAGATAAAATCTAATAAACAATCTATAAACTTTTATGTCCCCCCGCACAATTTCGTTGCGGTCTGTGCTATTTGCAGTGCATTTCTGCATTTGCATATGTTGTGAGTGTTTTCATCCATAACAATATAATAATATAATCAAGAAAAAGATACAATTGAAATAAAGTGTTTTATCATTTGCAGAGTCTAACAGTCTTAAAGTATAGTAACTGAATAATAAAAATAAAAATAATTCAATAAAATTAAACGTAGTTAAGGTGACAAATGGTAAAATTTCTTATACCTGAATTCTTTTAAAGTCATTATACAATTACAGGCATTAATAAAGCCATGCAAATGATAAATTATATCACAAACTCCACATTGCATATCCTGTGATATGACAATTGTGAATGATCACATTGTGAAACGATTTATTGTGCAGCCCTAATTAGCTTGCTCTGGGATTCAGTCATGTGAGCTTGATTTGACCTGAAGGATTTATTTACCCTCATGTTGTCTCAAATAAAATAATTCAACAAGAAATTTGTTCATCTTCAGAGCACAGATTAACACATTTTTAATCAAATCTGTGAAACTTCTGTTCCCCTTTCAAAAGTCTAGTCACTCAAAACCTTTGGTACTATAACATATTTCAATAATAATTGTAAATAATAATAAAAGGCTAATTTTCCTCATTTAAAAGATCCTGGATGCTTGACACAAGAGAACCAAAGAGGTTTATTCTTTCAAGTCAAGCCGTGTGGTTGAGCTTTGTTTGTAGTTTATATCAATGCTTTTAAGTGATATAAATGGCTAAATTTGTGGCACGGTGGCTTGTTGGTTAGCAGTGACGCCCCCATAGCAAGAAGGTTAATGGTTCGAGTCGCTGGTTCAAGGCTGGACCAATTGGGATTTTTGTGTGAAGTTTACATGTTCTCCTCATGTTGGTGTGGGTTTCCTCCGGGTGCTCCGGTTTCTCCTACAGCCCAAAGCACTATAGGTGAATTGAATCAACTAAATTGTCCATAATGTATGAGTGTGTGTGAATGTGTGTATGGATGTTTCCCAATACTGGGTTGCAGCTGGAAGGGCATCCGCTGCATAAAAGATATGCAGGAATAGTTTGCGGTTCATTCCGCTGTGGCAACCGCTGAAACAGAGACTGAGCTGAAGGAAACTGAATGAATGTAATTGCTAAATTATGTCTGTTTATTGTATAAAGTGATTGTGTCTAATCAGAAGACTTTGATTAAGCTTCTTGCTTCGTGTGGGTTTATTCTTGACCTCTTGCATTTTGAAGCATCAGAGGTTGTGGGTGAACTGACTTTAAATTGGTGGAGAGAAATTCAGATTTAATTGAAAACAATTTCATTAGTGTTTGGAATATGAATGACAATTTGGGATGATATGATGAGGATTGTCAACCGAATGATGTTTGACCTCATTAATGCAGTAATGAATTAAGTGAATGCTTGAGTTTCAGTGCTTGAGAAACATTGTTGTTGAGAGGATAGAGACAACAAACTAAACTGATTTATTCAGTTAAAATATTTTTAAAAATATAGAAATCTGATTGAAATGGTTGACATTATTGTAGTGAGTTATGCAAATACATATTAAGCCTTGTGTACCTGGACAGGTCTGATGGAGAAAATGTGGAATAGTTTTCAAAAAATACATTAAGAAAGATGAAATATAGTGTAATGAAACTCATAAAAATAAAAATGCACCTTTATCGTCTGGCCCCTGAGTGCTGTTGGGAGGATCAGAAGAACTGTTCTGAAAGAAAGAGATGGCAGCGTTTAGGTTTATCAGCATTCGGACAAGCAGTAAAAACCAAAATCACAACATTTGTAAAAATTTTTTTGGGTCTACCATGGCATTAAAAGCTTTATCGTGCATGTGTTAGGACACTGAGTGATAAAGACCCCTTAATCCCCATCAGTTTAATCCCCTTTTTTCAATTCTGTGTGCAATCTGGAACAGTGGCACTCAGCCCTGGAGAGGATCCCTATAACATGCAAGCCTAATGTGTATGTTTAATATAATATATATTTAATTATTCATAACTGCTGACATTTGATATTTGAAATACAAGGTTATAACATGTTTAAATGGACACGTAATCAGTTATATTCACACGTATCTCCATAAAATTATATATAGTGATATGCACAGCATGAGCAAACCACTTGAGGCCAAAATGCATTGAGTATATCTGTGACCTTGCTTCTTCATTATAAGAACATACAGCCTTGAGATGATGACCTAGATTTGTGTTATTCCTATAGACATTGGTGTCCAAGATATGTCAGCTTCGTTTATTTTTGTTAATTTGTGATGCGTCACTGCATCTCTGATATTAGCTCGAAGCTGCCAGTATACGGTAAATACTTTGCACATAGAATTTTTGGAGCCCATAAGATGTCATAATGAGAGACTAAATGGAGCATCGCCTTACACACACACACACACACACACACATGCACACACATGCACACATTATCCACTTTTTCTTGCTGCAAGGCACTCTTTCAAATGCAAATCTCTGCAGCCCTTCCCAAATAATCCTTTTTTTCTTCTTTCTTTTTTTGGGGGAAATGAGAGAACATCTTCACCTTATAACTCAGAAAATTCCTCTCTCCCTTTTCAGCACACCTACACATCCACAACACATAATCTCTGTGAGCATAAAAACATCAACATTTGTTCTTTGTCTTAGTCCGTGCCCTTCTGTTGTTTACTTTCTGCTTTATAATTTGCAAAAAGTAGGTCATGTGAGTATTACAGAGGTAAGATTTTTTCCCCTCACTTCTGGTTTTCACACTTAAAAGACACGATGATGAGGGGTGAAAAGAGCCCATCCACAGCCAGCTGGCTCCCAGTGTGTTGTCTATTAGTTTTCCCCTGCTACATTACCTCAGCCAGCACTTTATTTTCTCTCTCTCTCACACACATCACTGATACACAAGCCTCACGGCACAATCTCCATCTGCTAATTAGCCAAGCTCACATCAGCAAGGTCAAGCTCCCCTGAGCCACTTATTAATTGCCAATTAATAGGACACACACACACAAAGAATGTAAAACATTATGCTTTAATTTTAGCCATGGGAAAACGTATTATTCTCAATGAGTAAAATGTTAAAGAGAAGGGTTATCTGTTATACCATTTCAAGTTTATATTAAGTAAATTTCATTCATTTTCTTTCGGCTTAGTCCCTTTATTCATAAGGGGTCGCCACAGCGGAATGAACCACCAACTTATCCAGCATATGTTTTACACAGCGGATGCCCTTCCAGCTGCAACCCAATATTGGGAAACATCCATTTACACACATACGGCCAGTTTAGTTTATTCAAGTCACCTTTACTGCATGGACTGTGGGGGAAACCGGAGCACCCGGAGGTGACCCACGCCAACACGGGGAGAATATGCAAACTCCACACAGCCATGCAAATGCCAACTGACCCAGTCGGTACTCGAACCAGCGACCTTCTTGCTGTGAGGAGACAGTGCTAACCACTGAGCCACCGTGTTGTCCTTCTTAAGTAAACTTAAAAAGTATAAAATATTTGTACATATATTATCTGCAGTGAGGATAAATTGGAGACACGTCGACGTCTAACAAACCATCTGTTAATAACAACTTACGTTCTAAGTATGTCAATATATTCTGGTCAAAATGTCTCACCAGTGAATAACGTTACATTTACTTTGAACATTGACGCTATTTTAGAATTTTATAACAATCTTCTAGTGAACTTTTAAGTTGTTATTGTTTATTTTAGTAACAAATAAGCACTCACCTCACTCATAGTTCTGAGAGATGCCGAAATGGCCGTTTGACTTCGCGGGTCAATTTGTGACGTGGCTTTGAATAACCGAAGGATCTCCGTCGAATTGTGCTTTTTTTCAGAGAGCTTTGAAAATATGTCAAATCAACTGAACCGAGGATAATATAATGCAGAGGTCTGTATCTCCATCTCTCATCCCGAAAAACACGCCCCCGACCGCTCTCTCTCTCTCTCTCTCTCTCTCTCTCTCTCTCTCTCTCTCCCTCTCCCTCCGCTGTTCACTGCAATGTTTGGATGTTTAAATTTAAATGTTATTCGTTTGTCAATAATAGTAATATTAATAATAATAACAACAAAAAATATGCTTAATTGTATTTTTATTAATGATTATTAATTAGTGATTGATTTCATTAGTAATTAATTTATGAATTTATTGTTTGAATTATTTTTTTCTGTAGTTATTTAAAATCAATATTAATAATTTTTCTAAAATTATTAGCAAATTATTGTTAAATGAATATTCAGTAATTTAAAATGAATCAGAATAATATTAAACATGAATATACAACTGGTAAAATAATAGATATGAACTAATTGTTAACAATAAAATAGTAATAATAGAAATAATATTTACGAACATTTAATAATATAACTTATAATAAAAGTTATATTATATGTTATATGTTATTTATTTTCCAACTTTGGCAATATGTTGTAATTCATTGCCTATTTATAACAACAACAATAATAATAGTTATTATTATTATTATTATTATTATTATTATTATTATTATTATTATTATTATTATTAT
>CAIGQQ010034181.1:2503261-2513464 GCA_903798035.1 Danio albolineatus | reverse complement strand
ATTATTATTATTATTATTATTATTATTATTATTATTATTATTATTATATGTTAATAATAATAATAATAATAATAATAATAATAATAATGATAATAGTTTTTTGTAATATTTTGGAAACAATAAGAACTACACAAACGTTTATTGTTATTGATATTGGTATTGCTGTTATTGAATTGGTCTATTCGTAGTCAATATTGAGTGCAAAAAAAATCTCGCGCGTGTATATTTTTAGCGTGACCGTAATTCATCACCTAGTGTTTACTGTAATAATAATAAGTGCTGCTTTGTTTGTGAATCCAGACGCACTTCCGGAGAGCGAGCGTCTTGCCGGAAAAAGAAAGAGAAAAAAAGAAAGAGAAAGAAAAAAACAGAAGTGCTAACGAAGCAGAGCAGTGAAAACATAAACACTGCGGGCACGACCGAAAACGTGACCTAAATCTGCGGGCTTTTTTGCATCGCCACTGCGTGAGGTTGTTGAGGGCACATCTCACTCATGTGTCGAGCTTTTGTATGCGCTTGACTCGAAGGTGAAGGAAGGAAAATCTGCGCAGAGGATTAACAAGTGCGGAGACTTTGGGCCTACAGTAACGTTAGAGGTAACACCGTTCGCTAGTTAGCTCTCCATTTTCTCGCCACGACAAGTGTTTACATGTTGACAGCTTGAGCCAACAATCATAACAGACTCTCTGCAAGATGCGTCGAGCTCGTGTTTCTCCTGCACGACACATTACACGACATTTACCCGTCTAGACGGCTTTGTAAACTTGACAACATATGTCTCTTTGTTCAAACTGAAGAGCCACTGCTTGCTTGCTTGCTTGCCAAGAGCCGTGTGTGCTTGCAAAACTAGCCAGCAGCTTTTCTATTTTTGACCAGGGTAATGCCACAAAAGCAATTGCTAAGATTAGTTAGCACATTAGCTAGGTGCAGCCAGTTTACTGCGTGCGCACTGTCACAAACATCAACATTGCTAACTTAGCTGCTGTCTAGGGTCGTTTGCAGTGGACTCGATTGGTTAAAGTAATGTTATCGTTATTGCGTGTTTATCATAGTATGCAAGCAGGCTTATTTTGCCACCTTTAGCTGATGTCAGGGATCCTGTCAGCTCAGTCAGCCTGAGAGGGTCAGCACTTTTTAAATGTGTCAGAATGGCAATCATGTGTTTGTTGTACGTACAAGTTTGAAGACTTGATCCAAATCAATGATTGGAATCCATCTGTCATGTGTTATTTAGTAGTATCCTCAAAGCTACTTGACAGTAAAATATATTGTCATTGGTAATCTGGTGAACATACAGGAGTGGGATTTGATTAAGGTAACATGGTCTCTCTTTTTCTACAGGGTCTCTTCTGTCAGAAGAGACAGTGAGACAGAATGAGCGATACAGGTGGTAAATCCAGCATCCCAAATGGTAAGTAAACAACTTGTTTTTTTCAGTTTACTTTGTTATTAAAAGGATTAGTTCTCCTAAAACTGAAAATTAGTTGCAGTTCCAACCCCATGCTGTCCTTTTGTCTAAATAACACATTTTTATAACATAATTGAATTATTATAATGAATAATAACATAATTTCTTATTATCAATATCATGATTAAATTAGGCTGTTTTTTATGGCCGTGCTTCTGAACATCACCATAAAATATTTTAATATTGGTCACATGACTTTTGAAGCAATATCGTAGCTTTGATGAAGACCAGACCAACATTTCATTCTTTCTGAACTGATAATCTTCGCCTCATTTGTAGCTGGTCGGTTGTGTCTTGCTTTGTGTCAAATTTGATTACTCTTAAAATCTCATTTTGTCAGTGAAACTAAATTAAATGGGATCAATATGACACGAAAGTGAATAAAGTCATGGGTGAAATACTTCTAATCAGTTTACATGATGTCAAAAATAACTTTTTTTTTTATGTCTGGAACTTTACCAGGTGGTTCTGATGATCCAGAACCTGGAGAAGGAAGAGGGGAGGGTGATACATCTGATGCATCTGTAGCAGCAGAGGCCCAGGCTAGTCCTGAGTCAGGTATGGAAACCAGTAGTCCTACTGAAACTGTAATTTACACATCCATTTATACCTTTGACAGCAGTAGTATCTTATTAATGCACTTAAATGGTATTAATAAAAGTCTTTTTATGTTCAGCAAAGCTGCAATTATTTGATGATTAAATAATTACACTGTAAATAATTACACAGCAACCGTTACATCAGGTTTCAGTAGCTATGTTTTCATTGAGCTGCTTTTGTGCATGCTTGATATTGTAGTAAAAAGCACTAAGATGCACATGAATTCTAAAAATGTGTAATAAAAGAAAAGAAAATTATTTGAGCCAGATAATGTGTCTAAATAACAAACAGGAATGCAAACTATTATGAAAACACATCTCTACATAAACAGATGTGATTGAATGACTAAACTAATCAGTTGATTGATCCCGCTTCACAACATCTTAAATGGATCGTTCACTTTGAAAATAAAAAAAACCTCATCAACACTCGTTTGTTATGTGGTCGTTATGTAAAATTAGTAGATTTTACTGTTGATCATTAGTTGGCACCATTAACCCTTTAGATAGGCCTGTGCAAATAAAAGCTTAGTTTCTGGACTTTATACAGAGTTCTATGGAATATAACAGCAAATTAAAGTGTGTGTATGTGTGTCTGTGAGTGTGTGAGAGTGACCTTTGCGCACTTACCTTGATGTGTCTGAGAAAATTAAAATATGCACCTCAGGTCTCAGAACTACAAGGAGTAAACAAAAACAAAGCGGGTGTATTTATACACCGGCTGCATTTTAATGTTGAGAAGTATGGGCAGCCTCTGTGTGAAATGCTTGTGTTTTCTTGATAACAACCAGTGCAAAACCAGTTTACAAGCTTAAAATCTTAGTTTATTTAGAGGATGTTTTCATCCTGAACATAACGAAAGAGTAGTACATTTGACGGTTAAACTGTTGCTTTAGGAATTTGGATAACGTTGGAAACACATTGACCAATAAATAAATAAACAGCGTGTCACCAGTTGGTCACTCTTTTAATCACAGCAAATTTGAATTCAGCCGCAGAGGGCAGTGAGGGTGGTCAGGACAAACTGATGGCAGACTCTGAGCAGAAGCAGGGTCCGGCTGAAGAGGAGGACACCGACAGCATGGATGGCAGTGGGCTGTACTCCCTCACTGAAGAAGGAGAGCGAGAGAGTGAAGGAGGAGGGAGAGGAAAAGATGAAGGTAAGAGATCTGCCAGGAAGAGGAATCGACCCAGCGGTGGAGCCGCACATCACTCTTCCAGTTCGGATGACGATGATGAAAATGAGGAGGATGACGATGTTGAGGAGGAAGACGAGCAAGCCATGGAAGCGTGGCTTGGAGCAGACTTGTGTGATTTGAGTCGTCCTTCATGGCGTGCAGTCCCTTCACTACGAGCCCGAGAGATTGGTCGGGATTCACAGCAGTTCGTGAGGAGGGTGTGTGGGGCGCGGGGTCTGGTCCAGAGGCTGGAGCTGCAGGGCCGTCTGGAGAGACACACGGGCTGTGTGAACACCCTCCACTTTAACCCCTCCGGCACCAGACTAGCTTCCGGCAGTGATGACCTCCGCGTGGTCATCTGGGACTGGGCTCGTAGAAAGGCAGAGCTGGAGTTTGACAGCGGGCATAAGAGCAATGTCTTCCAGGTGAGGAAGCTCAGTTCAGCTGATTGAAGGTGTTTGACGTTTACCCTGAAATGTTTATAGTTAAAAACCATTGTACCCCTCCATGATTTTTTTATTCATTTACTTTTTTGCTTAAGTTCTTGTTTTTTTTCATGCATCATTTTTTTAATACATAGTAGTCATGATATAAATTAGGACTGCACAATATGTCGCTTCAGTGTCAATATCGCAATGTATTCATCTGCAATAGTCACATCACAGGATCTGCAATGTCGAATGGAGATTAGAGATTTGATCGAACCCACAGTTGAAAACACTCGTGATTTGTGGAGTCATTGCAAAGTTTAATAAAGTTACTGAAATGTTTGTCATTTGGTAAAACATTCAAGCTCAAGAAATTATAATGTTTGTAAATAAATAAAAAAACATTAATTGTAATTGTGTATTCGTATGATGAAGGATAAACAGTGTTTTTAAAATTTTTTATTATTCTGTTTGTTTACCTGAATATTGCAGTACTCCCAGACAATCGTTAAGCACTGTTTATTTCACTTGCATCTTAGCTCAAGTCTATTGTATATATCAATACTTCTGGTTGGTTTATTATATTTTATATACTAAATCATTCTTCACTCTAACTAAATTATTACAATCAATCAAAAATTTATGAATTGTTTCCAAATAGAGTAATTCCAGTCATCTTGTGAAGTTATACTCAATATTGCAATGTGTATCACAGAAAAATTAAATATTGTATTTTTTTCCAATATCGCGCAGCCCTAATATATTTACATTTTTAAAAATAACATTGTGAATTTGTAAAATAAATGATACCTGGGAAGACAAAACTAATATTTCAACAGCAGACATTTAAAATGTATTTCTTAATATATTTCGTCATTCGTTTAATCACATGATCTCTCAAAAATCATTCTACAACACTGATTTGGTTGTTAAGAAACATTTATCATAATCAATGTTGGGAACAATGGTTCATATTTTTGTGGATACATTTGATAGGATTTTTTAGGATTCATTGTTGTAATCAAATTCAATAGAATAGCATTCATTTGCTAGAAATCTTAAGTAAAATGCTGAACAATTAATGCATTCTTGCTCAATAAAAGCCTTAGTGCAGTTAAGAATCCGCATGTACATTTTATCCAGTTTAAATTGGTGTTGTGTTTTTGTTTGATAGGAGCCTCTCTTTTTTAAATGTAGAAACATCCCTCTTTTATTTATTATTCTGTCCCCAGGCAAAGTTCCTCCCACACAGCGGTGATTCCACATTGGCCATGTGTGCCCGAGATGGACAGATCAGAGTGGCAGAACTGTCTGCCACACAACGATGCAAGAACACCAAAAGAGTGGCCCAGCATAAAGGTGCAGCTCATAAGGTATGAGTTTAGTTGACTTGTTTGACAGGAAAAATTGATAATGTAATGCAAATAATGTAAAGATTAAGGCCTAAATGTTATTTAGGTGTGTGGATTTGCATTCAGTTAAAAAGAAAATTGTACTTAAACCATGGTTAACACAAACAAATCAGGTTTGAAATCTGTCATTTGTTTTGGAGCTGTACAGTCACATATGTTCAGTAATCAACAGCATAAAACAACATTCAACCAATCAGAATTAAGCATTCAAACTTGTGGTGTAAGAATGACGAATAATTCTGTACCTGAAGTTTTATTGATTTATGGCGAGGTGTAAAAGCAGATTGCAATCAAAAAATCACATGTGAATGCTTGTGATTTTTGTTTATTTATTTGTTTTCCTAGCTTGCACTGGAGCCAGACTCTCCCTGCTCTTTCCTCTCCGCTGGTGAAGATGCAGTGGTGTTCGGCATTGACCTGCGTTTAGACAGACCTGCCAAGTGAGTGCAAAGTCATGTCACAAACAGCCCTAAAATTGCCAGAGGAAAAGAAATGAAGCACTTCAGCCAAGCGACAGGAACAGGATAAGATATCCTACAAAGAATTGTGTCAGCAGCTAGATGAGTCAGTAGAAGCTTCTGTCTCATGCTATTATATGGTTTACTTGACAGTGGTCCTTTTCAATTTGTGTAACCCTGCTGATGCTTTTGGGAAACACCTCATGTTAATTATATTGCATTCTTTTGGTATGCTATTAAAAAGCTGCTGCATTTATCAACCTCTTAGTTTGTTAACAACATGAAATGTGCTACATTTCAAATTTTTAAACCTGAAAGATTTTTAAAAAATAGCGTCATCACTTAATACTTTTATTCAACAGTGATATATTAAAGTGATATAAAACAGGAGTATATTTTTTCCAGTTTTTTAACATTGATCAAAAAATGTAATTTTTCATCAGCACCTTTTCAGTGAATTACATTATAAAGATTCATATGACGCAGAAAACTGGAGTAAATGCTGCTTTGGGTTAATTACATTTGAAATAATATCTGTGTTATTTTCTATACCACATAAGTAATAATTTCAAACAGATCATAATTGGGAAAAATGCTATTTTGAATGAAAAGTAGGTTTGTTGAAAGGAATGGCTATGATTCATAGGATACATAACATGCTTGTGTTCTATATTAAGCATACACTTAAGCTTATTGACCTACCATTTTCCCATTTATTTTTCTTCTCAGCAAACTGGTAGTGGTGAAGGAGGGTGAAAAGAAGGTGGGACTATACACCATTTTTGTGAACCCAGCCAACACACATCACTTTGCTGTGGGTGGCAGAGACCAGTATGTCAGGTGGGACGAACAAATTCATGCTACTGTTTTTTGTTTATTGTGATCAAAAACATTTAGACAATTTAACATTTCCTGCTGCTTCTGCTGTCAAACAATATACCTGATCCCTGTTATTTCTCCAGTGCTAAGCTGCCAGTGTCACTCACTGTTTCTGTCTTCCTGTTTCGTATGTGATAGGATCTATGACCAGAGAAAGATAAACGAACATGATAATAATGGTGTCCTTAAGAAGTTTTGTCCCTCCCACTTGGTGTCCAGCGAATCCAAAACAAATATTACCTGCTTAGTGTACAGCCACGACGGCACGGGTAATATGCTCAGAATATGGCTTTTGTATTATTGCAGAACTTTCACTAAACACCTCACGTTACAGCATTCAAAGTGTGTTGTGGTTGAACTGTATTTCAGAGCTGCTGGCGAGTTACAACGACGAGGACATCTACCTTTTTGACTCTAGCCACAGTGATGGAGCAGATTACCGCCGGAAATACAAGGGCCACCGCAACAATGCTACAGGTCTCAACCTGAATGCTTTTATTTGGTTCAATTGTGACATTTAGCATGCATGTTTTTCACCAATATATATTCTGTTTTTGTCCTTCACCATCTCCCTATTTACTCTTTCCTATCTGTAAATCTTTCCTTCTATTTGGAACCTGCTCCTCAAGTGAAGGGAGTTAACTTCTACGGCCCCTGTAGTGAGTTTGTTGTCAGCGGCAGTGACTGTGGACACATCTACCTGTGGGATAAAAACTCTGCTCGGGTGGTTCAGTTTATGGAGGGAGACCGAGGAGGAGTGGTACGATACTGTCATGTTGTTATTAAAATACTTGTCAAAAGGCATATTTTATGGAAAAATAAGTCACATGAGATTCAAGTCATACTGGATGAAACTTCTAAGACAAATGTAGGATCTTAATCATATTCAAACCATGATACACCACCCCCTGTGCACATCATGATACTCTTATAAAATTCTGTGGTACTGGCCCCCCAACTCTTATATACTACCTCTCACTTTCTAATCCCATGTGTCATTGTTACTGGACAGAGAGTAGGAATTTTGGCACTAAACTGAAACTAAAATTGTATACAAAGTATACAAAATAAGACCGGATCTGCAGTGCTTTCAAAATTTGAGGATGCAGCTTGGATGGCATGTGTAATCACAGCAATGTGTGTTTTAAGACAAAAAACAAACATTGATTGATGCAAACTAGCAATAGCATCATCATAATTGCAATCGTAAAATGTTCTACATTTCCATTGAGAAAAAAATCAATAAAAACTAACATTCATAAATGCTCAAACTGTGTCAAATAAATAGAAATAAAAGTGTAAGTAATGCCATAAAATAAATGTTATATAGGTGTAGGACAAAGAACAGAGATGCTCGCATTTCAGTGGGCAATCACTCATCATGTTTGACAGAAAAATAATGTACTCAACTACTAGGTGATGCTCATCTGGTGGACAAACCCAGAATTTTTTATCATCCACAGATTTTCTTAACATATGAACACAAAGGAAAACAACAGGAAGTTGTTTCTTCAGCTGATTGTGTAATTAGCAATTTTAAAATGTTCAAATAAAAATTAATTTACATTCAAACTGCAGATTAAATGGGCGACAGTGAGTGCACAGCAAATGTGTGCTTTGAGAAAGAACGATGACCAGTTCCTGCCTCTGCACTGCAGACGTATAGCATCTTGACTGCACACACACTAAAGATGGAGTCTGTGAGCAATAGGCATGAGGGCATAAGAAGAGAGGCTTGGTACAGGATGTACCAAGGTTGTACAGAGCATGTTTAGCTGAAACAAGATCATTCTTATGTGTGTAAATGCTAGTCTTAATAATGTATTATTAATATTATATTGTTATATATAACAAATTATAATAGTGGCAGCATGAGTGTGTGAACGTACAAGCATACTAGTCACGTTTGTCACAAATCCACATTTTGTTTGCTTGGCATTTTGTTTGCTTTGATCTTGTTGCAGAAATATTGTTGATATAAAGTCACAGCTTATTTCAGATGATAAAAAAAACATTAATTATATTCTTGAAAATAGGATTGATCATTTAATTTCTGGTTCACAAATTGATATGATGTACTGTTCTCTTGCTCAGGTGAACTGTCTGGAGCCGCATCCTCATCTACCAGGTTTAGCCACCAGTGGTTTAGATCATGATGTGAAACTGTGGGCGCCCACTGCTGAAAATCCCACAACACTAAAGGGACTTAAAGAGGTACATTCTGTGCTGCAGACATTATCCTGAAATACATATCATTTGAGGTTTGGTGTTCTCATTCGTGTCAGATTTAGTCCGCCAATTTAAATATGAGGTGATTTAAGTGATGATTTTAATGGTCTCTTATGTTCACTAAGGCTATATATTTTTGTATATAGAACTGTAATTCCTGTAATGACAAAACTTATTTTTCAGCAGGTTTTAAGTTTATTTAAACAGAACGTTTAGCAGAAGATTTATTTGAATGGAAATCTTTTATTGCACTCTAAAAGTCTTTACTGCTGTCACTTATTTTAGTGCGTCCTTGTTAAATAAAAGTATCCGTTAATCTAGTCATAGGTTTCATCTAATGGTGTTAAAACCTTGAAATATTTTGACATTTCAAGGTATAAAAATAGTCATAGACATTAACAGAAATAAAATTTCAAAATTGTGTAATGCATGAACCTTTTTAGCTTATATGTACAATGTCATTCCAAAGTTTAGGGTCAGTAACTTAACTAACTAAAAACTTTAAATATATATTTTTGTTTTTATTAAGGATGTATTACATTTCTAAGAAGTAATGTGAGGTCAAAGTGTCAGCTTCCACAAATGTATTAAGTAGAGTAAATCTTTTCAAAATGGATTTTAAAAATAAAGTCTTTGGCCCAAATCTCCATATTAGAATCATGGATCATGTAAAAGTGAAAATCACTGAACTAAATTGCATTTATAAAGATACTGAAATACATTTTTGCACTAGCAGGTGAAATTATTTCCAAAACGTTTAATGGAGCTATAGTCAGTATTTTGCTAATAGAAATAAAAACTAAATTGTTGTGCATTTTATTCTGAATTTTTAGGTAATGAAGAAGAACAAGCGAGAGCGTGATGAAGACAGTGTACGTCATGGTGACCAGTATGACACACAGCTCCTCTGGTTCCTGATGAGACACATGAGAAACCGAAGACCTCAACGGGTAAGAATTTGCATTGTATTAGATTGCATATTATTTATCCTCTTCAGCTTGATCATATTTTCCATTTCAATACAGTACTACAATCATTGTGCAAAATACTCTCTAATGTCTGAAATTCATAATAAAAAAATTCATGCTTTTTTAATAGAAACTATGTATATAATTGAACTAATGCTACGTCAAATTGTAAAGTAAACCAACAAAAATAGTATTTTCTTCTCAAATTCTCTAATATGTGATAGAGTTGAACTTCATTTCATACTCCATGATCTGATCTCTTCAGTCATTAATAAACTGCACAATGAATATTTTCTTAGGTGGCATGGTGGCTCAGTGGTTAGCACTGTTGCCTCAGCAAGAAGGTTGCTGGTTTAAGTCCCGGCTGGGCCAGTTGGCATTTCTGTGTGGAGTTTGCATGTTCTTCCCGTGTTGTTGTGTGGTTTCCTCTTGGTTTTCCGATTTCCCCCGCAGTCCAAAGACATCTGCTATAGGTAAATTGAATACACTAAATTGACCGTAGTGTGTGTGTGTGTGTGTGTGTGTGTGTGTGTGTGTGTGTGTGTGTGTGTGTGTGTGTGTGTGTGTGTGTGTGTGTGTGTGTG
>CAIGQQ010034181.1:2486074-2498172 GCA_903798035.1 Danio albolineatus | reverse complement strand
AAAAAGATAGTTTGGCTAAAAAAAAGATAATGATACATATGGTCCTGAATTGCTTAATGTTCACTCTGTCAATTTTAAAAACCTAAAGATTCAAATAAAAGCTATAGTCAAACTGACACTCGTCATCTCAGTTAAAATACCATGTAATGAAAATCTAGGTATGCCCAGCGTAGCTGAATAATAAGAACTCCATACATGAAAGTGGCCAAACTGTGAGCCTCAAACACTTTCGTTTCCTCATTCTCATGTAAATTCCACGAGTGTAAAATGATCCCAAATGAAATTATTCCATGAGTGTTTTATGATCCCATAAAACATGGGATCTCAAATGTGCATGCTCTAGACTGCGTTTGATTGGCTACAGCGTTTTTAGAGAGATTACAACAGTGATCATTTTGCCCCTTATTTTTAAGTTTATCTAAGTTTATATTAAACTCGCTATGTATGCGGGACTCTTATTTTGAAAACAGGGAAGGCAGGGAGACTGCAGACCATACAACGCCAATACACTTTAAGTGTACACTCACTATACTATCCAAACCATGCCCAGGCAAGTTTCCCGGTTCGTTTGACAAGTGTGAGTGCGCTGAATCGGACCCAATCGCGGTTCAGTTGGCCGGTCCTGGCCTGGTTGAAAGAAGTATGCCAAAGTGCAGTTCAGTTGGGCTTTGTCACGGTATGATTGTAGTGCGAGAGCAAAGCATGCCTGAGCCCGAAACTGAAGATGTGACATCAATTTTAAGGGACTGTTTCATATGGATTTATTAATCATTCTTACTTTTTGATCAGCGCAAACTGTCATAGTTTATTAAAGACGCAAGCCCCTTGCTATATGTCAGCTGCACCTTCAGCAAACCTTGTAATACCTGCAGCACGATGACTTTTTTTTTTTTTGATAATTGAGTGTGAAAAGTTGTGGATCTGTTCGGAAAAATATTTGACTGCATGTCACTGCATCCCAAACAACTGAAACAATAAAACTAAAACAATATCCCCAATGCTGAGTGAGAGCGCTTCTCTTCCTGTTAAACTGAAGAGTCGCATCATTGATGACATAAGCCTGCTCTGGTTCGGAAGGTCAAATACAGTGTGAGTGCAGGCTGTCGGGGGAGAGGGGAGGCGCAATTTCATTTCTGCATGGTTCAAGGCAACTGTACCTAGTACTAGTACGCCCTAATAAAACTCACCTGTTTATGCAGGGGTTGATTTTAATTCCTCCCTGTTTTCACATACTGTATATTTAAAGCTGCAATATGCAACCGTAAATACATCTGTCCGTCCTATATGTTGAGTATAAATATTTAACCTGTATTTGATCCACAATACAACTCAGTAGCAAACTGTTTTTCTCTTGGCTTGGATCTCCTAGCCAAAATAAAACCACCACCGCTTCAGTTGAAATTAATTAACAAGGAATCTACTCAATTTGTTCAAATATTTTAATAGTGTGTTTTTGTGTGTCTGTCTTTGAGAGGGAGTGAACTGAGGAGCATCAAAGCACATCAATATTCATGACCGGCCCAAATATGGTCAAAACCAAGCCTCTGATTTTAGGGGTTATTCCTCTGTTTATAAAAGAGCACATAAACAAACATTTCTAAAGAATTTTTTGTGAGCATATCTAAGCCACATACCTGTGATATCAGAACAATTTTGCATATTGAGTCAGTGCACTCTAGGGCACCTTAAAGACTTTAACTACACACAGAGCAGTCACACAAGATCATATTAATCAAACCAAACCTACAAAGTGGGAACACACCCTCAATTACCATGGTGTTTGTTGTCGCCGTTGCCATTAATCTTTAATTTTCCCAAATTTCTCTAGCAGTAGCTCATCTTTCGAGCTTGATTATGATTTCCAGAGAGATTACTATGACAGGTAAGAATTCAGTTGTCAGTGTGTCTTATGAATCCTCTGCATGTGTTTTTACCAAAAGTGTGTAGTGTTAAATATACCTTATACTCCTTGTGTTGTGCAGAATGTATTCATACCCTTCCCGTGTGCCTCCGCCCCCACCTCCCCCCCTCTCACGGGCTGTGATCCCATCCAAACGTCCACGGGTGAGCACGAGCGGAGCAACAAGCCGCCGCACCAAGTCCAGCTTCACAACTTCATCCAAGAGCAGCCAACGGACATCCTCTCGAACCCGTCAGTACCTCTTTATTTATTCTCACTCTCCAGATGTTTTCATTTTAAGTTGGTAGTGTTAAACACAAATAATATGAAAGAGATACAATAATAAATGTTTTGCTGTTTATTTACTCTATTCTGTCAAAGAATGTAGGTATTTTTATTTCTTTTTGTGAGTAGAACATTAAAGTTCAATCACTAAAGACAATGGTTTCAGCTGAATGTCTAGTCAATGTCAAGTGACACTTTGAGAGTCATAAAACAAAATGAATATCCTTAGCTCCTGATGATACGCTGAAACTTATGAAGTGTAATAATCAGCCTTTGTGAGAAACTAGAGATTTGCAGGTTTATAACCTTTAATCCACAGCCTCTGCAAACCATCAAGGGCATGTTCATGAGCACAAGCTTCCTCTTTTATGACAATCTCACATGCAAGCTGTGTGTTGTATTGTTCATTGAAATGGTGCTTGTTTATTTTGGAAGCTGCAACATATAGCAAGTAGGGCTGTGGTGAAATTTAGTTCTCAGTTGATTCTGCATGGGTCCTGAGATTTTCAAAATGCATTGCTTTTCGCTCTTGAATGGGGTAAATGCACATGGACTTACCTTTCAGCCAGCCGGTCCAATTGCTTCCGGTGAACTATTGTGCCATTAAAAAAAATTGCTTAGTTTAAGATATGATTTCTATTAAAATCAGTGCTCTTCACTGCCTGATTGATAAACAAAATGAAGTGGGTCTCCTTATCTTTAAAATACGAAAATGTATTTTACCCCAGTGTTTTCAATGTTTCTGCGCTAGCCTGCTGCCACTGACATGGCTCGCCTTTACACTTTCATCTCGTTTTATGTTTGAACAACTAAATGAATGCTTAAATCTATTTAACTGGTTGTATTTTAATTACAACATCGATTCTTAAATTGAGCTTGTTTGTATTCCTTAACCTATTTTATTATATGCAGTCATCAAAACTATTTGAAATAGTATCATAGTGGCTTTTTACACATATACTGTAACAGGAAATAGCGTAAATGTACTGTAAGTTGTGTAAAACAAAACAAGCTGTACTCAATTCGAAAACAGTCATAAACCGTTCACCAGAAGTTTATTGTTGGCTGAAATCACTAGCTGTGCATATACCCCATTGATTCTGGGCTTAGTTTTTAACAGCAGATGACGCTCTAAACTAGTGTTTACCCATTCACTCCAGTGCTCATGAGGAAGAATTCTTGTGTTACTGGCTGAGTCATTAAATTGCTTTAAAACTAAGCTCAGAATAGATTCGGGAAGGATTAGCAATGCTTTCTGAAAATCTCAGATTCAACACACTATTGATTTCTCAAATGTTTTTCATCATTGTTATAACAAACAGCATCAGGTCACGTAAGGTTACCAGAGGATTTAATCTTGTTGATTCTAATGTGGGCGGCTCAGTGGGTAGCACCATGGCCTCGCTTCAAGAAGGTGGCTGGTTCAAGCCTCGGCTGGATCAAGTTGGCATTTCTGTGTTTGCATGTTGTTGTGGTTTTTCCCCACAGTCCAAATACATGCGCTATAGGTGAATTGGGTAAGCTAAGTTGTCCGTAATGTATGTGAATGAGTGTAAGAGTGTTTCCCAGTGATGGGTTGCAGCTGGAAGGGCATTCGCTGTGTAAAACAAATGCTGGATAAGTTAGCGGTCCATCCTGCTGTGGTCACCCCAGATTAAAAAAGGGACTAAGCCAAAAAGAAAATGAATGAGTTATTCTAATGTGTTTTGCCTTTTTTTTTTTTTTTTTTTTTTTTTTTACTTTTGATGTGTCAGTAGCCATTAACTCATAATACAGAAATGGTTTCAGCTCCAAATTTAGCAAAAAGTCTCCTACATCATGGATGACCTGAGAATGAGTAAATTAACAGCATATTATCATGTGATCTTGTAAATATCGCATGCCTACCTTTTTTTTTTGTTTGTTTGTTTGTTTGTTTGTTGTCAGTTTTCACATGAATTTAGTTTTTGTTTTTCCTTCAGTAAAAGCAGATGATCTTCAGACTATTAAGAGAGAGCTTGCTCAAATCAAGCACAAAGTTGACTTTCTTTTGGAGAGTCTGGACAGGATGGAAAAGGATCACAGCAAGAAATCTGGTAATTATTATTATTATATATTTATTTAATTTTAATACCCCTAATATATTTTTACAATATAAAAAAGCAAAATTTCATAGATTTTTAAATGACATTTATTCCATCAGAACTCCAACAATTGCAGTCTGTAACATCACCGTTATTCATCTGAAATAATTGTAATATGCTGATTTAAAGCCCAAGAAATGCATATTATCAATGTTGAAAAGAGTTATGATATTTAATATTTGTGTAAAAACAAAAGGATTAAGTTTTTACAATTAAATTAATCACATAAAATGTTTTATTTGTCAATTTATTTGTTTTATTTAAATTTCATGTTCATTGCATATCTGTCTGTTACTTCAGAAGGGAAGAGTGTGAAGGCAGAAGTTGGTGAGGCTTCTCCCCTCCAGCATTCCAGCAAGAAAGACAGAGAAAGGGAAGAGCAAGAGATAAACGATTCAGAGGAGGAGAGAGATCTGCTGGGGGAGGAAGAGGAGGAGGAGGAAGAGGTGAGTGTAGTTGATGCTTGATGAAAAGACATGAGAAGCCGTGTGTTATTCTGAATGTTACTGAGGCTTACTAGCATCTTTGTTGTTCTCAGGTTAAAAGCCAGAGTGGAGAGAATGAGGAAGGAGAGGAGGAAGAGGGGGAGCACGAAGAAGGGGAAGATGATGGCGACAGCATTAATGGTGACGACTCGTAATTTTAAAAGCTCTGAATACCAGACTTACTCAGATTTCAGCCCTTTCAGTTCTTTTGAAAAGGTTGAAGCAAGTCTTTAAAAGATTCATCTATGATGATGTAGATGTCTATCATTGCTGACACTGCGATTACGTCAGTTTGAGTGATGTCAGTTTATTTTTAATGTTAGCATGACATCTTTCAGGCTCTTGAAGTATCCCTCAACCTCGAAGAAGACAAACGTCTGTTTTCAAACAACACAAACTATTACATTCTCCACTTAATCTTAATCATCGAGACGTGAACCAGAGAGGTTTTATTTATCACTAGCAGAATGTGTCTGTTATGCTTTCTGTGTGGATCTGGCTTGTTCCTTGTTTGTCCTTTTGTCTCTGGTGAGAATTCTTTTTTTTTTTTTTCCTGTGAGCAAAAATTTGTATTTTAAAAGGGGGGAAACTTTAGAGTGGCTCCTTTACAGAGAGTCACCGAAGCTTCCAGTAAACCTCTATGTTTGTATTTACCTGTCTTTTTTATATTGCCCTGTTTCAGAGTAATTCTACAGGATCATTTCAATAAAATATTAAATTAAACAGTCTTTTTTCTTTTTCAAACAGACAGAAGAATGTTGCCAGTGAATATTTAGATTAGTCAAAGTTTATTTTTTCCCCTAATTATTTGCTTTTTATCTAATTTTTTATATTTAAAAAAAAAGACATTCACAGGGGAAAGATCAGAAAACCACTGAAACTTGTATAACTTGCTGGATCGTCATAAACCCAGGTGTTACTCCAAAGCTTTGTATAAATTTGATCACCAGACTCCAGTGTGAGAATGACACCATTGCTGCCATTACCGTTACTTGAAGGTTTCCAAGCAAATACAGAGCATTGGGTTACACCATTTTTTTGTAAACTGATTGCCATTGTGGTTCCACCGTGACAATGACCATAAAATCTGAAGTAATAGACTCCTTTCACTGGTGCTGTGAAAATACCTGTCAGGTACAAAAGTAGGCAGAGAAAATGTCATCGTATTTAAGCAGGCGAGCAGTCTGTATGAATTCTCTTTACAGCACTTACCAGTATTTGAGTCATAGGCATTTCCAACATTACTGAAGACTTTTTTGTAGACCAGAATTTCCTCTGAATGAATGGGCCCAGTCTGTCCTTGTCCAGATGCCATAAGTCCAGCTGAGAAGGCAATCTTGTTGGCTGTGTATAAGTATCAGACTGATGAGAAGAAATTCATTTATAACATTGAAATATTGATGTGAACAGAGTGTGCTGTCTACTTGCCTTCATTGTCTTTTTGGAAATTTGCATTCTTAATTTGTGACTCTTGCAGTAAGGTTTTCAACGCTGTTCAAATAAAAAGAATATATTGTTGCAATACAGCTAAACGATGGCAAAAAATAATTTATTTAAAATAGTTCCTAATGACATGTTCAAGCAGAGAGTTAGCTTTTTACCTTACCTTCATTCTCATTTTCTAATTTTTGTATCCTTTCCTCCATGTTTTTCAACTTCTCAAGTTCAGCAATGATGTTCACATTTGGTGAAAATAAATCTTCTGCAACTGAGCTGCCAATGCAGAACAGCAGAACGATTTGAAACACAGCCATCTCTTTTACTATAATGACTCTTGTGATTGTTCTGCTACTGAATGCCAAAGTTGCACAAGTTGTACTTTAGACTTATGTTGGGAAGGATTTGTTTATTTTAGTTGTCCATTAGGACACGTTAGATGTTCAATTGAGTTACAGAAAATAGTCCAGTATTTCCCCTTTCATAAAAAGTAATTATAATTATGGAGTGCTGCTAAGTAGTATTCTGTCATGCCAAAAAGCATAATCAATAGGTATCCATTCATATCATCCAATCATATCACTGTATTCATTTACTCACCCTTAACCTGTTTCTTGTATGGGTTTCTTTATTCTTTGAATACCAATGAAGGCATGTTGAAAAATGCTGGACGTTTTTTCCTTCATTTTTCCTAAAATGGATTTTACTGTTTTGCAGTTTTTCAGCTTTCTTTAAAATGTCTTCTGTTTTCAACAGAATAAAGAAACTCACAAATGTTTTGGAACCCCTCGAGTTTGAGTAAACGGTGAATAGCTACATTTTCATTTAGGGGTGAGCTATTACAATTATTAAGAACAATATTACCATCCAATCACATTTCCATATCGATTAGTTTATAAAGGAAAGGCGGGAATCAACATCCGCGCAGAGACCATTCAGCGTCAGTGGAGAGGGAGAAAAGTCGAGGGAAAGTCAAATTTGCTGTTTAAAGCATAAAAGAAATACGAATGAAAGTAAAAGGTAAGTTTAAAGTAACAACTAATTTGTATTATTATGAATGTGTATGTTTTTTAATCGCTCAATCACTGTTTCAACCGCAGAAAGACGTCAAAGCAGTTGTATGGCCACTAAACTGCAAATGTTAACATCATGAAAGTAACAGAACGTTACATAACGTGGAAGTAACGTTAATATCAAGTAAGTAACGTTATCCAAAACTCGTGAGGGTACAGAAAATCTAATACATAAATGATTAACGCTACGTCTAGATATAACTGACCAAGGTATTACAAATGTTGGTTATAAATACAATATTATTATTAATTACTAATATAATATAGGAATATAATTAATTATTATTGTTATAATAAATGCAAAAAATAAGATTTTTTAAATGTAAAATTACTTTTTACAAATGGCTTTTTTTTTTACAAAATTTCCAAAAGAAAAAAAAGTGTTTTTATAAAAAGCAATGTGAAAAACCAAATATATTGAAATAGGCTGTGAAATGGTTGTGCTCATAACAGGCTATATGCAGGCTATGAACTTGAAGTGAATGAAATGTTTAAAAAACATAAGCAGACAGTTCAGAGTGTATTACTAAGTGTACTAAATGTGACATTTATGTAATTTGGGTCTGATCTTCGTCATATCTCATCTACACTGTAAGAGACCAACTATACAGTTTTTTAATGTATTTTTCCTCCTGTATTTTGTGGTAAATACAGTATATTAATATAACGCTTAGGGTAGGATTACCGTCACGTTATACAAAATGCTACCGCATTAATACCATATACCAGCTAAAAGTGTAAAATTATTAAGATCCTTTAATGTTTTGAAAAGAAGTTCAATTCATCTTTTTTTCTACAACGCTTTCACAATGTAGATTGTGTTAAAGTGTCTTAACCTGGATGGTTTAAAGTGAATAAAAAGCCATAAATATATTTCAGATTGTTAAACATTTCATCAAATCAGGAGGAGAGCAAAGTAGTGGTAGAAGTTTCTTATATTTTCACCACGGCTGTATGAATGCTGCTCTAAAATAATGCCAGATTTACCACTAGATGGCACCATAATGGAAAAATATTAAAAAGGACTAGTTTGCTACAAGTTCTTAAATTAAAATTAGTTCCTAATTTAGCATATATTTACCATGCAAAGTGATTTTACAGACATTTAAAAAATTTGTGAATGTTTCAGTGTTAAATAGACTATTGTCGTATTTTAATGTATTATTCTTTTTATAATCCAATCATTTTATACAGGAAAAACACTCTCCCCCCACGTAGAAATACGTCATGGCATAGACTTAAAATAAGTTTTGAGCATGTCCTATCTAGCAAACGTCATCACCATTTCATGAAGGATTATTATTAAATAGGCTGATGTTTTTGACACAGTCTACACCGGATATGCAGTAACATCCAAGCGCTCTCCTTTCACTTACATCCCCCTTTTCATCACATCATCTCTCTCAAACGCTCTACTTTGCTTCATCATTAACCACCAGCTGACGACTAAACAGGCTTTAACTCCACGGGCCACTAAATAAAGAGGCTGAAGCGAAGAGAACATGTAAGATCACGTTACATGATTTTTATTAATACCTCGCCTCTCGTCTTTCAATTTGTAAAGTAATCTTGAGCTATTTAGCGACCTTGAGCACACATATGATCTTGCGCATACTCCAACTGTAGTGTGCTCACAGAGTTTGAACATGTAGGCCGTAAAACTAAATTCTCAGCGCTGATAAACACACCGAACATGAATACTAGTCGGGCGTGTATCATATGCACCATTTTGGCCAAAGCAGAATTGCAAGCCAGAACTGAAAAATTCAAAATGACATCTGTGAAACCTAAGGAGGTTTCAGCCTCGTCCCGGACTGACCTAGTGCCACATTCTAGCACCAAGGATAAGCCAAGTGCGACAAATAAGACACCCTCCACCCCACACTCGTCTCCAGGCTACGTCTTGTATTTTTAGCAAGATCTGAGTGCTGTAACACTTAATATGGCATAGGACGTCTTCCTGTGTGCCTTAAGAGCTCTTTCAGCTTTACTGCGTGCTATTTCATTCTTTATACTCTTTCATTCATGCTTAATCTTTGGTTGTACCAAATGCACAAACTTTCCTTATCATTTTTGGGCCATTTGTATTCCTGTTCAGGATATAAACTACTGATTTCAACTGTTTAATTTGAATTGGTTAACTTGCTAATTCTGGATATCAAGAATTAGATTTGTAATAGTAGAAATGGTCATTTTATGTCAATTTTAGGTTTAGGAGTTAAATTTCCACTTAAAAAAATAAAGGCAACACTAGAATAATTACACATTGTGAATCGTTTATTAAGCATTAGCTAACCTTATGTGCAAACCTTATGTGCACACATACACTTGTTAAATAAGTGTATGTGTGTGTAACAAATACACTTGTTACACACACATACACTTATTTAACAACACACTTTACATGCCAATTTGCACGTAACAGCTGCACATATAATGTTGTATATAGTAATACACCTGTACATACACTTGTCCATTTGTATATTTGCATTTAACACTTACTTCTATTTTTTTGAATATATTTATTATCTGTTTTTTGTCCTGTCTCTGTAATTCTGTTGCACTGTAGAAGCTCTGTCACGAAAACAAATTCCTCGTATGTGTGAACATACCTGGCAATAAAGCCCTTTCTGATTCTGATTCTGACCTTTAATTCCCTATATCTGTTAAGCATTAACTCTACATTAACAGATAACAGTTAGTCCGCAGTTTATAACTGCAGATACAGATGTTCTATTCTTGACTTATGAGCACATTTATAATGTGCTTAACTGTACTTTAATACTTTGTTAATTATTTTTTCCTCGTGACTAAATTAAGTATCACATAATTTACAAACCAGATGTTTGAGAGAAGTTGCTGGGTTTTTTTTTTTCATAATGTGTAAGTAAATGATTAATAAACTATTCAAATGAACATTCATGTATCTTGTTATTCAGGCATATATTAATAGTTAATTTGTGTGTTACCAAATGCATTATTAACTCAACTTAATCCAGTTTTGTGACCTAATCTAAAGTGAGGACTATTTATGCTTTATAAATCCCTTGTAAATGACAATTAAAGGCTCTGTTTTACTCTAAACAGGAAGAAAATTAAATTAAATAAACCGCTTTATTCATTTCTGTTCATTTGAAGATACACAAATAAAACTGCATCTGATGAAAAATGTAAAGCAAAATATAAAATAAAATTACTGTGCAGGGCGACACAGTGGCGCAGTAGGTAGTGCTGTCGCCTCACAGCAAGAAGGTCGCTGGTTCGAGCCTCGGCTGGGTCAGTTGGCATTTCTATGTGGAGTTTGCATGTTCTCCCCGTGGTTGCGTGGGTTTCCTCCGGGTGCTCTGGTTTCCCCCACAAGTCCAAAGATATGCGGTACAGGTGAATTGGGTAGGCTAAATTGTCTGTAGTGTATGAGTGTGAATAAGTGTGTATGGATGTTTCCCAGAGATGGGTTGCAGCTGGAAGGGCATCTGCTGCGTAAAACAAATGCTGGATAAGTTGGCGGTTCATACCGCTGTGGCGACTCTAGATTAATAAAGGGACTAAACCAAAAAGAAAATGAATGAATGAATGTTAACGTTTAACATGTGAAAGTACAATTCTTGATTCTTGAATTTCTACAGGTGCAAATGTAATTCCCAGGATCAAAAAATGCCCTTGTCAATAGTAGAAATCCAATTCCTGGTATCAAGAATCAGTCTTAAAAATAATTATTAAAATTCATATCTTGCAAATTAATGAAGATTAAGATGGCTTGCCCTGTCTCTATCTCTATTTTATTCTGACTTTATTTCTCTCATGTTTATCTCAGTATTTCTCTTTCTCTCTCTCTCTCCTTCCCATATCTGTCTTTAAAGCTCTCTTTCTCTCTCTCTCTCTCTCCTTCCCAGATCAATCTATCAGCCCCTCTCTCTCTTTCTCTCTAATCCCACCCCCTAAAACGCTCTGGACCCTGTTGCTCGTCTCTTTTAGCCGTGTGTTGGGGTTTCAAACAGGGGGCCTCAGGACTTGGTCTTGTCTGTTCTGGGTGGCGGGGATCACAGGTCCTTTCGAATCCAATTTTATGTTTTAAATTCAGCGGAACTACACATTTCCCTACTTTAAGTATTGAATCATGAAGTGGAACCTTGTGTTCCTTGGGCTCCTCCTGACCTTCGGGCAGCTGACATGGGGCCAAAAAGGTATGGACATCCCTGAGTACGATGGAAAGGACCGCGTTCACGAACTTAACGCCAAGAATTACAAGTCTGTGATGAAGAAATATGACGTGATGGTGGTGTACTACCATGAGCACGTAGGATCCAGCAAAGTCGCCCAGAAACAGTTTCAGATTGAGGAGCTGGCCCTTGAGGTGGGTTTGGGGAAAGGGGGAGTTACTGGTAAAAGCTGTTACCTGTGAAACTGTGGGCAAATGTGAAGCGTGGATTTAAATGAATAGTGTTGCCGTCGATTATACTCTTGGTTTATATCTACGCTTCACATTTGCCCGCAGTTACACTGGGAGCAGCTCTTACCAATAAACTTAAATTTTGTTATGGCAAAAGATGGCACCTGACATATAGTTGCTAAGTACTTATTTGTGAGACTAACCTGTCTTCACTCGAGCAAACTTGTTATCGATAGATTTTAGATAGTGTGAAGTGTTTTAATTAGAGCAAAACATTTTTGCAGCCAACTGCTTGTGAATTGATGTCATAACCACTGTTATTTTTAGCCTAATACTTTTTGATTAGGCTATCAAGCAAAATTGTTGATGAATAGTGAATTAATATGTGAATAAAGTGGTATAATA